>JAFFST010048264.1:71844-96095 GCA_022414735.1 Noturus placidus | reverse complement strand
GATGTTCCGAAACACTTAAGTGTGACAAACATGCAAAGGAACAGGAAATAAGGAAGGGGGCAAACACTTTTTCACACCACTGTACATGTAAAATACATGTGATGTAGTGAAATATGCCTGCTAGAAGCTGACATTATCCCATATAATACAGATGCATCTCAAAAAATTTGAATATCGTAGAAAAGTAAATTTTTTCCCATATTTTAATTAAAAAAGTGGAACTTTCATATATTATAGCTTCATAACCTGAAATATTTCAAACCTTTTTTTTTTGTTTTAATCTTGATGAATATGGCTAACATCTTATGGAAATCAACTGTAGGTAGTTTGATCTGTGACAGAGGAAGTACTGTGTTGCATGGGAGCACAGTTGTTCTTGTTGTTTTATGATGGCCCATCCTCTGCCATGCCATTTGTTTACATTGAAGCCAACCATGTTGACCTACACATGTTGAATAGGGTCATGATTTGCATCAAGTTCCATTATTCTCTGAAAGATGGCATAAGCATACAGTCACCTGTAATACCGTACACATGGAAATACTGTACAACAGATACTCACTTGAAAATGCACAAATTAATAATGATCAATTTGTATAGCGCTTTTTTACAATGGTACATTGTACATCTCAAAGCAGCTTTACAGAAATATCATTTTTACATTTACAAGCGACTTACTATTGAGATCACATTCACACACCAATGGTAGCAGAGCTGCCAGCTTGCCATTGGGGGAAACTTAGGGTTCAGTGTCTTGCCCAAGGACACTTCGGCATGTGGAGTCACCCGGGCCAGGATTCGAACCGCCAACCCCACGGTTAGTGGATTAGTGGACAACCCGCTCTACCGACTTAGCCACAGCCGCCCACAGCCGCCCAAACAAATTGCATTTCTTTCACATTTTTAGTGTTCCTCTCAACTGGAATTTTCCCTATTTCCAGGTAATAACCCTCTGGTTAAGCTATTGTTCAGGACTTCCAGCAAGTTCTCCCTACAATTTTCCAGAAAGACTTGTAAAATTCTGCTGGAAGTCCATCCATACCAGGTGCTTTACCACAATCCATACTCTCTAGGGTTTTCTTCTATGGTTATTTCCCCACTGAGTGCTGCATCTACATCTTGTGAAACTTTACGCAGTCCAAACCTAAATAATTCATGTTTTTCAACTATGTGGATGAGCCATTATCGAGAAGGCATGTGGGGCTCCATGTGGTTATGGTCATTGCTCTCCAATGTGCAATTAAAATCCCCACCGACAAATAAATATTCTTCATTATTACAAGGTTCTAGTGTCTTGCATAGTTTATATATATATATATATATCTTTCCACTGGTGAGGTTGGGGCATGTACACAAATAACAACAAAAGCGTGTTTCTCAAACTAGGCTCTGACTATTAACAGTCTGCCATACATGATATTCTCTAAGCTGTATGAGATTGGAGTAAAATTCCTAGAGAATAACATAGCTACTCCTGCACTAGTGGAAGTGTGGTGGCTCGGGCACGAAAGGCCAACCATTCCTGTGTCCAGTCAACAACAATTTTTGTCATCACTGTGGGTTTCTTGAATAAACAATATATACACTCTTTCCTGCCTCATCATTTCATACAGATTTGCTCTCTTCCTACTGTCTCTTGCCCCATTGACATTCAGGGATGCAATATGACTGTCCTCCATGACAACCCAGAAGAGAGTAAACAGCAATAAAGATGTGAACAGCCAACAAGGACTGACAGAGTTCGGATGTTTCACTGTCATCATTATTGAGCAGATTGTTAAGTTTTGTTACAATTTTCTTTAAACAATACACTTTGTTATCATCAAAACACCCTTCACTCATTAGTCACTTTATGGTTTCAAAAAGTCTTTTTCAGGTCTGGAAAGTAATCACTGATTTTTACTAGTCTCATGTTTTTAGGCACTTTCAGAAAATGTTTAATTTCATTTATGTTGTAATCCTTACCAACCCAACTGTTTGCAGTGGTGACAAAGGGACAGAGAATGCAACCATATTTTCCATATCACAGTAACTTTCCACTTGCTCTTTTTTATTGTTTTATTACTGCATCTTTTTCATTATTTTCCCCCTTTGCAGGTGTTTTAAAATCAACCTGGTCTGTTTCCATCATTACAGCATTTGTGTTCCAACCTAAGAGAGAATCGGTATTATCAGTAATGCTATCCTGTGTTAATTACAGCATCCTCAGTTTCTCGCCTTGCACTATTCTCAGGTTAACTCTGCTCAGCATGCACAGTAATCTCAGTGATTCCAATTTCATACACCCTGCTGGGTTTTAGATCAGTTGCAGTGTTTTACAAGTCGGCAGATCTTAATTCTTGAATCACAGGATTCTCTTTTGTAGCTTTCACAGACACCACTGCAAGTGTTCCTATTCCATCTGACTTTTTTGGGAAGGAGAAGGAGCATATTGGTAAGTGACCCACCAACTCATTCGCCCTTTCCATGGTGTTCAGAAACTGGCCCACCACACTATTCATTCTGGCTGCCAGCATGATAAATAACATCCATCCATCCATCCATCTTCTATACCGCTTATCCTTCCTTCAGGGTCAAGGGGAAACCTGGAGGCTATCCCAAGGAGTATCGAGCACAAGGCAGGGTACACCTTGGACAGGGTGCCAATGATAAATAGCATATATAACTAAATAAATAACTAAATATATATCAGAGATTTTAAAAAAAATATATGAGAGGAATAGACAAACACACACACACATTCAACATGATCCGCCCACTCGCTCCCAGCATGCACTCACAGAGAGAGAGAATGAATGAATAACTGGTTAAATGCAGGAGTGGCCTGAGTGTGATTTAATAAGAAAGCACAGACAAATCTGTAAAGCCAGAGGCAAACATTGCACTGCCTGAAAGCCATACTTAGAGATCACTTAATGATCGCTGCAAAAATAGAGACATATATGCACTCTGGGATACATACATTACACACTGTCACATGAATATCACATTTATAATCACAATAATATCTGTATTTCCCTATATTATCATTTTACTCACAGCCCACTGGAAGTGAGAGTGACTGACAGCAGCATTTGGGGCATCATTCATTTTCTCTGTGCAAGTCTTATCTCATGTCAGGAGAAAATTACAGCTCCCAAAACATCCAGGGATCTGCCATCTCTCATGCATTACCATGACTGACACTACAGTGATAGAACAGGGAGGTTGAGCTCTGTGTTGCTCACCAGGGGAAGCAGTTCCCATTTCACTTTCCATGTTTGATAAAAGTGATGGCTTCTGTGATTCTCCTACAGCTGTAAACAATAACACCTTCTTCTACAAGGGATTCTCTAGTGTCTGTTGCAACAGGAAAGAGAACCAACATAATACCACAAGTATTACTGTATACTCTTAGTCAGTGCATTGAAATGTCTCGTACAGCTCTGTATCTGCTTTCAAGCAGAAAGTACAACATATTGTGAGATCTAAAGAGAAAATATTGCCTGTCAGCTCTGACCACTCACAGTGCTGTCTTCCTCTAGTAAGACGAAAAGATTGGAGAAAATCATTCTCCAGGCCTCTTGAACAAGGGCCCTTCCCATATTCTATCTCTATACATTTAATGTAGCAAAATTTATCCTGATGTGATTGGTGGAGTGGACATCTCAACATACATCATGCGTGTCACAAATAAATATACAAATAAATATACAAACATTGAACAGGGTCACCAATGAACATACAGAGACAGATTTTAAAGTGTTTAAACAATGATGTACATATGAGGTGTATATTAAAGAACTGTAATCTACTAGGTAATAAAAGTTTAAGTTTTTTTATGAATAAATAAAATATATGATAAATGATACAACAAATGTAAAAGATTTTGAAGAATAATACAAGAAAATAAACAAATAAACAAACAAATAAATAGTTAATTATTCATCAGTCCCTCAAGGATTTTGTGATGGCAGAAATTAATGCACAATCAAGCGAATTCTGCAATATTCAGAAGAACTTGCAATTTTTCAAAATTACCACAGATTTTATGCAAATTTGGGTCGAGATGGCACAATGCACATTCAGCCAAAAGCCCTCTTTGACTCATGTGCATCGAACATGAGTATAGTTAAAAGGTCTCAATTTCATGCAATTCAAATAGTTTTCTGCAAAAAAAAAGCAGAAAATAGACAACTTTTTATTTTATTTTTTTTTATCTGCTGCAAAATCAAGCATGTTTTGCCACAACAAAAACCATTGAAATTCTGTACGGACTGATTTATAGAACCTTAAGGTTTAATGTGGTTCAGTAAAGAACCTTTTAAAACTATTTTTATATGGCACAGAAAAAGGGTATCCCTTTTGTTATAAAATAACCTTTTTGGTACTATATAGAACCCTTTTTGCTATAAATCAGTTTGTCCAATAACCTAGTTCTTGACTATTGTCCTTTAGTTTGAGTCCTCATTTTTGTATATTTGTTCCACTTTTGTTACTTTTGTCTAAAAAACTGGTAGTAGCACATTGTACAATAAATTTCATGTACACATTGAACAATACATTTAATTTATGTGTACTACTGTTATTCCCTTGCACCTATGCAAGTTACAGTACACTGTGGGTAGTTACGGAGTGATGGCAACAGTGTCTTTGCTAACAGTCCATTTTTATGGCCTTTAAAGTCTTGCTTTAATAATGATATAGAACACCTTGTTTACAAATAAAATGTTGATATTGTGAGCAATCTTACTACCCTTCACTATTTTATCACTTTGTAATTAGTTGACTAATATGCAAATAAAAACATTAAAAAGCAATTTGGCAGCCAATATAGTGACAGGAGGAAAAGATTCATTCTACGGTAAGATTGCTGCTGCTTGCATCTTCGTGCTTCACATCCTGAGTTTCCTTTTTTTCTGAATGGGGCAGATGGATGTTGAATCCCTTTGAAATACTCGGACAGATGTTACAGGCAGACAGACTTTCCATTCTGCTCACATTTGCATTTTTAAGCACAGCAACAGCAGCAGTAAGGGAGATTAGTGGGACATGGTACGGGTGTGGGGTGGGACCCTTTCATTAAATATGCGTCGTGTTTATTCCAGCATTGAAGGTTCAGAAAATATAGACCTAGGTTCACATAAGCCTAGAGTGCATTAAAAAGGTAAATATTATAAACAAATGACTAAAACCCTATAGAAATGCTGCTGCATGAACGTTCAAATAGGCTACATCAGTACCATGGACAGATCACAGTGTCAGAGCACTCTTTAGACTTTAAGCCCTAATTTTCCTGCTGTACACATATCTGAGCTCCGAAACAAGATCCTCAGACCAGAAGAAAACCAGGCATCACTCCCTCCAGGCAGAGCTGATGGTTAAGTGTGAGGAATCTGTATAGCAAACCAAATTGACAATCATGTTATTCCCTGTTCCCAAAATGAGCACACATGCAGATGGAGCAGCGACCTGCTCCTGCATGCCAGGGAGAAGGCTGCCAAAATCACGTGACCAGAAGCAGTCATTTGTCCCTTGTTTACAGCAGACTACAGAGTTTGCCCTGCTAGATCGGGGATTCCTTCACATGAACGGTGCAATTTGTGAAGCTACAACACAATGCACAACAAGGCAACAGATTACAACAGAATGATATATATAGTGTAGAGGTACACACATTTGAGGATCATGAAAGTGTGCATTTAGCCACATCAGAAATAAATGTAGTTCTTGTCACTGGCGGGGTACAGTACCATCAAGTGGACATATTTTTCACATTTAAACATGGATCTTTTACCTTTCATATAAATTAAGGTGCACAATTGGACATTAATCACCACTTTACTCAAAAATAATTAAAGATAAACCAAATGAACCTACTCAGGCAAAGGATATATGCATAAAGTGCACATGATACTCCCGTTGATTATATCACCCCAAACAACAAGGAAAAGCAGAGTTTGTTGCAATTATTACTGAAAGGGTCCCATTATGCTAGCAGCACATAGCAGTACCTACCTCTTCCTGAAATACTTAAAATAGCACTTCAATTTAAAAAAGTGCTCTCTGTTTGCTTATATATATATATATATAGGGGCGCACGGTGGCTTAGTGGTTAGCACGTTCGCCTCACACCTACAGGGTCCCGGGGTTCGAGTGTGACCCGCCAGGGCCATGTGTTTGCGGAGTTTGCATGTTGTCCCTGTGCGTCGGGGGTTTCCGCCGGGTACTCCGGTTTCCTCCAGCAGTCCAAAGACATGCATGGTAGGCTGATTGGCGAGTCTAAAGTGTCCGTAGTGTGTGAATGTGGGTGTGATTGTAGGCGCAGACCTAGTGGCCTTGCAAGCCGAGGTCTGGTCCCAACTGCAACAACGACGACAGGGGCCTCAGCGGATGGGGCTCGCCCAGGATCGGCAGACCTCGGCAGATCGTCATGGACTGGATAGTGTGTGTGTGTGTGTGTGTGTGTGTGTGTGTGTGTGTGTGTGTGTGAGAGAGAGAGAGAGAGAGAGAGAGAGAGAGAGAGATGCTGATAGTATTCTTAATCTGTGAACCAGTATATGGATGTATTTACTGATAGAAACTTCAAATCACTTCTGTAAGTCGTTCTTGATAAGGTCTGCCAAATGCCACAAATATACATGTAGTATTCACTACATGTTTTACCTGAAAACCTTTAAAAATAATGTATAGTTGGACCTCAAGGACTACTATATTAAATTAATTAAATGTAAATCACATGCACTTTCCTATGTATTAAATACATGTGAACTCTTCTTGATGGTATTAGACCAGCGACAAGTAAAATATGCAATTTCATACCTGTATTTCTGAGAATGTACAGTACACTTTTGGGGGCCAATGATATCCTGACAGGTGCACTGGGCCCATTTCCTTTTTACTATTCTTGTGTCTACCCCCACAGTCTGTATGACACTTGTGCATACACCCAGGAGAGACAGAGGGAAAGATCTGATTTAATGACTGTCTGCAAAAATACAGGCTACAGTTGACTTCCGTGTACATCTTGCAGATGGCAACGAGGCTCTAAGAGCACTATTTATCTTCACTCTCTGGGAAAAAAAAAGGTTTAATGTTTTCCCCTTGCTGTTCACCCCTTAAGGGTGCATCTTTAGTACCTCTAGTACAGGATGTATATTATAACCTAGAAAGGTGCATTAAAGGACACACTTTTTTTTAACTGTAAAAAAGTAAGGTTCAATTATGTACATTAAATAAATTTGAAATAAATAGGCTACTGTATCCATGATTCCAGGTGACTGATGCATATTAGAGGTCCAAAACCACCCCAATGACAAGTGCAGTTTAGTAGGCTACTATATATAGAGTGTGTTTGTAACCGCAGGACCCATTGAAACCTGCTGACGTCACTGTGTTCTTGGTGACGACATACAGCTCCTTTTTAGCTTTCCAGTTTACTTGGTCTTAAAGAGTTCTATTTACATGTATTTATTTATAGTTTGGAAAATGATCCTATGGTTTACTGATTTGTCTGTGCTGATGCTCCTTCTCCTCTACATTGTGTGTGTAAATGAGGAGACTCAATCCGTGAAGCTCTGCTCCGCTTTGCTCTCTCCTCCTCTCTCCTCATCTCTCCTCATCTCATCTCATCTGATCTCATCTGATCTCATCTCATCTCATCTCATCTGATCTCATCTGATCTCATCTGATCTCATCTGATCTCATCTCATACCCTCTCACTGTCACTCGTTGTGTCTGAAGCCTCTACAGAGGTGTGAGCGCCGCCCAGAAGCGTCATGCACGCGTTCTCATCGCGGACGGACGGAGTCCACCTGCACAAAGCGATGCTGCTCGAGCCGAATCCAACCCGAGCTTTCTCTCCCGCGATCGCGCGCTGTGTCCGCGACAAGTTCACGCGCAGAGTGCACTGTGCAGCTCTCTACCACCAGGTTTCATGAAAGTGGAAACGCAAGGCTAGCATGATTTCCTTTTATCCAAAGGAGCGTGAGTTGACATAGGCTTTAACTTTTTTTTTTTCCTTTTTTTTTTTTTTTTTTAAGAGCAAAAGCGCATTTGGACCTGATTATTTTTCTAATCATGCCTGTACGAAGAGGTCACGTGGCACCGCAAAACACATTTCTGGGACTAATAATACGAAAATTCGAGGGACAGAGTGAGTATTAAACTGGAGAACGGAATGATCTGTGAAATTTCACAGGAACATCAACATCCGGTCGCTTTGAAAAGTGCACGATTGTAATTTATCCGTTTTGTTAAAGTAGCTGAGTTAATGTAAATAGACATGTAGGAATGTTTACATTTCTTATACATTTGAAGAGCTTGTCTTAATGCAGGACACAAAGACCATGCAGGACTCGGCTACAGAGGCGGAAGAAGACACATGCTTTCTTTCTTTCTTTCTTTCTTTCTTTCTTTCTTGATTTCTTCTCATCTATTTTTTCTTTCCCTTTTCTATATTACCCAGTTAGAACTTTGGTAAAGATAGCCTGGGGATGAGCGCTTCATGGTCATGTGGGCTATTGATCAGTAAGGTATAACATGCGCGTGCATTTTAAAAGTGCTTTGTGTGTGTTTGGAAATTCCGCTCTGAAATCAGTGTTATAAGCTACTTTGGGAAATGGTTGAAATATGCGCAGCTTCAAATGTGAAATGAAACCAGGCTTAAACTGACCAGGCGGAAACATTTCCCAATGCTGGGTCTTTGTGTGTTTGTCCGTCAATGGTTGGTAAGGTCCTGAATTTGAAACGTAGACGTTGTACTTTTTTGGATAGGCGATTTCCAATGCAAATAGGCTTGATTCCGACAGAGCTCAGATGGTATTTCATTGCTATATAGGTTAGGTGCGTATTGCAAAATAAACGGTACAGGTTCAGGACACTAAATCTTTTTGTTGTTCTGGTCACGGTTTATTAGACTGCAACAGCAGCATGTATGTATCTGACCAAGGTCCTGAAATGCACTGAATCCCAGCAAACCCTCTTCCAGGTTTTAAGAGGCAAGAGAAAGGAAGCAATAAAGACTGGAACTGTGAGCTAGGCTGGGTTTAATATATTGAGGAAAGGGACAGGAAAGTGCTAGAGCTTTAGACTCATTTTTTTCCCATATATATATATTCCACTTCTCTGTGCTAAGGTAGCTCTATTTATGTAATGGAGATAGATCATTATAATGTAGTCAAAAAGGCCAAACTGCGTTCATTATTCATGTACGGCAAAATACAAATGATTATTGACACTGAATATATTCCAAAAACCTATTTTTCATCTACAAAAGGAATTCCAACAGGACTGCACAAAAGTCCATAGTGTGATTGATTTAAATTTGTGGTCAGCAATTTTCAAAGCAATACACTTTGTCATATTTGGTAAAATTATCCTCACATTCCACAGCTATCTAAAAATATTATGTCGACCATCATCATCAGCCCTCCATGTAAATTTACTAAAGCTCTCCCTCTTGTAGTACTAGTTAGCTACTCTAACCAGCACATGTGTATGTTTCGGAGGTGTGGCTTTAGAGGCAGTTGGGATGGGCTGCATTTGTTTGAATTTTGAGTTTCAAAGCAGCTTCAGCTTAGTCGCACCGAAATGGTTGATTATAAACAAAGTGCACTTTGAATCTTATGTCAAATACCTCAGTGACTCAGTGTTTTTTTCACCATTGACATAGTATCTTGTGGATAGTGTTTTGTCATCCTTAAAAGTTTTTCAGATTTTTTTTTGGAATACATAAAGTAATATATCATGTATGCACATTTAATATACAATTTCTTATAGAAGGTAAGCATCACAAAAGGAATACCTTCACGTCTTTTGTTGAATGACCCATTGTTGCTTTTTCAAATGAATGAAAGAATGAAACACATTAAATGTGAGAAGTCCTTTGAATTCTAATAGTAATGAGCACACATCAAATTTTTTGAAGTTTACACATAACTACATGGCAATGTCTTTTTTGAAGCCACATGATAAAATTCAGAGACATTATGTTGGCATATATATATATATATGATAAAAAAGCTGCCCTTTATTTTCATGTGCTCTGCAGATAAAAATTTTCTCATAGCAAATGCTCGCGTCCAGAGCTGTGCAATCATCTACTGTAATGACGGCTTCTGTGAGATGACTGGTTTCTCCCGACCAGACGTTATTCAGAGGCCCTGCATGTGTGACTTCCTGCATGGAGAGAGAACCAAGCGGCACTCCATTGCCCAGGTAGCCCAGGCTCTGCTGGGTTCTGAAGAACACAAGGTGGAGATCACTTACCACCGCAAAGATGGTGAGTCTCACCAATTCTGTTTCATTTTGAGAATCTGTGACTAGCTCTTGCCTTCCATGAATGGATATAAATAAGTGCTATGGCTTCTGAAAGGAAAGACAGATAAAGAAGAGTGAAAGGAATGTCTCACATTTAAGCTCTTCCAGTGGTAATGTGGTATCATTACCAAGCACTTTGTATGAAAAAGTGGGAGCCCAGGGGAGAGCCTAAACCTTTTTATCTCTCTCTCTCTCTCTCTCTCTCTCTCTCTCTCTCTCTCTTTCTCTCTCTCTGCTCTTCTGATTCCATCTTATAACGCCTCATTTTGTCAGGAGCCTGTTTTCTTACTGATTTGCGCACTGAACCGAGTATAACTCCAGCTCTAATGGAAGCAGTGTCCATTCTCATGCAAGTAGCTCCTCAGACAAATTCAACCCCTGTCTTGTCTATCCTTCTGACCACATATATATCAAAACACACTCATACCTGTTTTCAGGGTTCTGTCATCAGCAAGACTCCCCTTTGCAGAATAGGTGTCTGTGGAGTTAGCACATGTGCAACAGTATATTTCTTCTGTTACCAAACTACTGAAATATTGATTAAGCATTGCATATTGTGTTGCGAAGTTGTGATGGTAGCAATATATTGCCTCTGATAATGTAAGATTGTTTGAACTGAATCATATTTCTGTTAGTCTCACAAGCAATCTCTAGAGAGTCTAGTACTTTTCTTATAATGACATGTGGCCAAGAATCACCTCTGTTTATAGAAAAAGGCCATTAGACTGATGACCAATCACAGACTTTTTCCATCCTTTTTCTATAGCCAGCCACAACGATGTGAGATTATCTAGTTTCCTTGCCGCCATTTCAAACTAATCTCTTGGATATTTTTTTTAATCTAGCCACTTAATCTTAAAAGCTAAATGAGCTAAAAAGCTCATTCTGTCATTTTTGATCAACTGTTTGTTTTCCGGTTGGAAACTGGCAGTCAAATTTGTACATAAGATTATGGTTAGCCAGCCATCAAGATAGTAGAGCTTGTGTGTCTGATGCTTTGTGGTCCACAGACATTGAGCCTGGGGCTGAAATTATTCTTTAAGAGTTCTTTAAGAGGTCATTGGAAAATGAAGGACTCTTAGCCACTAGAAAGGTTGTAATTGGACTGGAATTTTAATAAAACTATAAGGGATTCCCAATAAAGGTAACCAAGAACCTTTTAGGCGGCTGTGGCTCAGTCGGTAGAGCGGGTTGTCCGCTAATCTGCTAATCGTGGGGTTGGTGGTTCGAATCCCGGCCTGGGTGATTCCATGCCGAAGTGTCCTTGGGCAAGACACTGAACCCTAAGTTGCCCCCGATGGTAAGCTAGCACCTTGCATGGAAGCTCTGCTACCATTGGTGTGTGAGTGTGCACTTGTAAGTCGCTTTGGATAAAAGCATCTGCTAAATGAATAAATGTAAATGTAATTAATAAATGTTTTAGGTTTCTCAATGTTATAAGCATGTAGTGTTGTGGACATTGAAAACATACACAGTTGTAGAGATAGCTAGTGTCTTTAATAGTTCATGAATATCTGCTCCCTGGGTAGTTTACTCTGAGGCTCAGAGCTGAGGAAATGTTTTATTCAAATAGTGCGAGAAATACGTTTAAAAATAATGTCTGGAAGAGGACTTAAACAGACATTGCACAATAGTGGAGGTATAATCACTGCCTGTGGCAGGTAGAGGAGCTCTCAGTTGAACACTGCAATTTAACAGCACCTAGTGTAGAGGAACATAAGAGAAAACAAAAACAATTGTACTTTGTTATAGTGCTATTACAGCTATTAATGAATCTTTCTAAGAAATGACTGTAACAGAGCGTTGCATGTGGCTAACAAGCATCAACTATTTGAGCATATGTGATTAATGGAGATCAATTGAGAAGAGTGCATTACTCCTAGATAGCTTACACTGCCTATTCAGAAAAATGTGACTTATGAAAGACTGGATTTGGTAATCTAATTTCAGACTTGAGACAGCGCAATGAAGACAGACAGGCTTGAGTATATAGTGCATAATATTTGTTGCATTGAAGCCACAGTTAGACAGATGGAACCATTAATTATTGTGCTTTCATTGTAGTTCATTTGTCAAGCTTGGGAACTGTAACTATTTGTTAAATATACTAAGAGCAGGCTGGCACTAAAGTTGCATTGTACGTTATACGAGGGTATCTTTGCTGACTAATAGCTACAGGGCTCCTGGTTTAATCCTGGTTGCTATCTATGTATAGTTTCTCCCTGTGTCTGTGTGGGTTTTCTCTAGGTTATCTGGTTTCCTCCCACCTCTCAAACGTATCAGTAGGTAGATTGGCTATGCTAAACTGTCCTTACGTTGAAAATGAGTGTGTGAAGATGTATTTGTAAGATGCCCCGCGATGGACTACGATGTCTTGTTCCTGGTGTTCTGGATCCACTATGACTTAAGGTTAAGTAAAGGAATATAGTTTTTTTGTAGCAGATGCAGAGGATCTTTGCGAAGGAGGGTTCCTGAGGAAAAAACCTGTCTACAAATCTTTACTCCTTCTCTCATTGTGAGCTGGAAATCACCCAAGGCCTCTGAACACTATTTTAATGAAGAAACAATAGCCTATTGCAAATCGATTTTGTAATTCTTTTGTCACTGAGACTAAATCAATGGGTCACTGCAGGTTCTTTGTCTCTTACTACAAATCCCTTGCACGCTCGAGCGATAAGGCAAGCTTGTGATACACTCCCAGTCTTCCTGGTTCTGTCCTGATGTGCTGTTCCTGCTAGCAAGCTGTCACGACCCTGCGATGAAAGATAGAAGCAGCATTTGTTTAGCTGTCTAAGGGCATGGGTTGGGGGAAGGAAGATGTTTGCGTGTAATGGGCTCCAGTGACAACTCGGCGCTGTACAGCATATGGATATGTCATCTCCTCAGCTACTTTAATTGACTCGTTACACCTGCAGGCCTTGACACAGATTCTCATGAGCCTGAGGAGAAAAATCTTAGCACTCGTGCAAAAATAATGATTTTTTTTCAAAAGTTTCTTTTAAATAGAATGTTTCCATCATTACCGAGCTTTGCTGCTGTACACTTTTTCGTTATTGTACATCCTTACTGTACAAATGTTTTTCATAGAAAATTCCACTTTTTCCTCAGGATTGTCTTGCTTACTGGATCTCATTCTGAAATACTCTTTGTGCTCTCCTGCCCATCCTGGGTGTGATGAGAGAGAGAAAGACAGATGCTGTTGCAATTCTTAGTGAAGTCACACTGAATTAACTCAGCCCTGCAAACCCACATGCAGATGTGACACGCTGTCGTTCACAAGAGCTGGCACTGAGACGCTCCCCACTGCCAACACTGCACTGCTGTTCTCTCATGCTTAGACTTCAGTACATGACCGTGAACAACCAAGGTGATTGTCAATCTTCTGCCACCATAAATAAAATGTGGGCTGTTTTAATGTCAAACAAAGAGTCACTTAAGAAGAATAGGTCCTCCGTCTCAGTGGTTACCTGTACTGGCAGGGAGATTCTTCAGCCATTTTTATTTTTGACAGCAGTCTCTAGAAATGTTGCTGAATTAAGGGTTCTTTAATCAAAACGCTGCCAAGAGGTGCAATATGTTAGGATCATCACTGATAAATTACAGCTTCAGAAAGAAAAGAGATCGTGGTGGGAGACAGTCAGGCATAAAGTATGACTGCGTTGTGTAAAGGAGATGGAAAGACAAGGAAAGCGTTAGAGATCAAAAGAGTATGGAGGAGCAAAAAACGTACAGAGACAGTGAAACAAAGGGATATCGATGATTCTCTTGAGTGTAATGGCCTCATTGATCATGCTTGATACACCGAATTCTGGCACAGAGAGAGAAGGATCTACAACATGAGAGCAATGGGGGACAGTAGACAAATCAGTCCATCTATTTTACTCTTCTGCTAGACATGCTGAAGCACACTGGAAGCTGTGCAACATCTACTTTCCACATGAAGCATTTGATCTCTTGAAGTCACCTCATGCATCTGTCACACACTTGTTAATGAACATTTTGACATCAATGGAGTTCTCATTACTAATTCATGCATTTCCTTGCAATGGCTTTTAGTTGATGAGTAGTATAGCTCTTTGGCATTTGTAGGAGTAGCTACATTACAGATAATGTGATAATGTAATAATACATAATGCCTTCCAAAAGCGGTAGATGATACCAGTGCTCTGTGTGTGTGTGTGTGTGTGTGTGTGTGTGTGTGTGTGTATGTGTTTGTGTGTGTTTGTGTGTGTTGCATGCATGTAGTAACTTAAATGATAATGGGCTGGTAACAGGCGTGCTGCTCCAGGGAACTGATGATGGACAAATGACATGTGGTGAGCAAAGGTGCAGGGTTTCAACAGCCCTCATCTCTGGAGCTCAGTCTCCATTCTTTACCACAAGTTAATGGTTCTGAGGCAGTTATTGGGGTTTATGGGGGAATAAAGACGATCTGGCACGTCAGTACAGTAGGTGTGCTTTCTGAGAGCTGGATGGTTGCTTCAGAAAGGACAGCATTAATTATTTATGCAGTAATGCCTCTTTGGTTACTTCTGATGTTATTGTAAAACAATGGTGTATTTGGTTTGGCCAGTGGATAAGCATGTTTAGTAGTGAAGTCAGACTGGCAGAGGAGTGAAGATGGTGTGGGATTTAAAACCATATCAGAAGACCTTTACAGATACATTTACAAGGATATTTTAGATGTTTGTGTCTAATTTATTCAATTATTTTCTGTAGACTGAAAAATAAATTATATGGTTACTAGTTTGGTAGTGTTTAGTCTGAAGATGGATGATGTCTGTTTTGTAGATGGTAGGCAGTTGGTTTGTAGTCCATAGAAAGATGATGGTTGGTTAGTAATTTGTATGATAGACTGGCATCCCAACCAGGATGTTTCCCAACGTACTCCCAGTGTTCCCAGTATAGGCTTTAAATCCAAGTTGATCCTGACTGAAGGTTGCTGAAGGTGAATAAATGCATGATGACTGGGTCATTGTTCATAGAAGGATGTCGATTGGTTAGTAGATTTGTAGGTGTGTAGTGTTTGATTAATAGTCTGTAGATGGATGATAGCTATTTTGTAGATGGATGATGGTTGGTTAGTTGTCTGTGTGATGGTTGTTTTGTCGATAGATGGTGGTTAGTAATCTGCAAAGCGATGATGGTTGTTTTAGTAGTCTGTATATTTGAAGGTTGATTTGTCCTCTTGGATGCCAGTTGGATGGACTGGTGCAGCAGTTACTCCAGAATTAGATAAACAGCTGCTGTCTCACACACTAATACGGCAGCTGGTGATGTGTGAAGATGTTGTGTCTTTTTATTTTATCTCATTGATGCCTGACAAGCAGTTACTACAAATAGTCTGCAGTTATTATGGGGTCAGCAATGTTAAAATCAGCACATATTTGTTGAGTATGAATGTTGGGTCACTTGACAGTTTGAACAGGCCCCAAACTTGCACAATTTTTATTTTCTTGGACAATTTATTCCCTAGACTCCCCTTATACCTTATAACTACTCAGCATTCTTGGCATCATCCCTTCACCCTTTACCCCATTTTCAGCCCTGCTTGCTATTATTATGGTGCCTGTCAATCAACAACACACCCCTTTTTGCACTAGCATTTAGACATTTTAGCCTAGGCTGCATATGTGCATACCAAACATACTGACTTTAACTATAGTAGATGTGAAGTGACATACAATTTTCTAGGCATTTCTTTATCTAAATCGAAATGTGTGAGTATGTGTTTGAGTGGATAATTATTTCTGCCAGTATTTTTGTGTCTTTCACATAACAAACCAGAATCTCAATGAATTTTCAGAACTAGAGATTTTCCCCCTTTTGGTCTCTAGTTGAGATGTCTTCCCTATCATCAGCGCCCTCAAACAGCTCTTCATGCATGCCAGATGGGAGAAGTAGTAGCTCATCAAGGGCATATGTCTGTCCAAAACATCACCATACTGGTGAATATGAAACAGAGCTGGTCAGCTCATGGACACCCTCTTGAAAGCCATCCAGGGGCATCCTGGCCATCTGTTGTTCTGTGCTGCCAGGGCTAACCACCCATCCCTTATTTTACTTCTCACTTATTGGACTGAAAGCAGGAGTGAATGGACTACTAATCTGTCTCACATGCATCAGTGAGTCTAACATAGGGGCATAAAATAGCATATACTGAGATTTAGAAACTAAATCATCTGTTGGATTAACTGGGGGGGGGCGGGGGGGGGGCAACTTTGTTCTTCTCAAAACACAATCGAATATTGCTCACAGTGGGAAACAACAGTAATGAAGGTTTGGCCGAATGCACTTTGTCCTGCTGTCTGCATATTAAACCAAGCATGGTGGCACTAGTCACTCAGTAGTCCGTGCAGTGACTTCAAGTGAGACTGATTAAAAATGAAAGTAGGCTGCAGAGCCTGGCTAGCAGCACTCTAGTAAGACTAGAGGGAGCCACATGGCCGTTAGGCCACAAAAGATTTAGCCATTCTCCTGCCTTACTAAGCCATAATTGGTCTGTTCCCAGAATGGTTTTGTGTACTATATCCAGCAAAACATAAATGTAACCAACCCTGCCAGAATGGATCAGAGCGACATACATGATTACATGTCTTCTATGAGCCTGTTAAGGGTTTTTTTTGTACTTGCTCATTTTGTATTTATACATGATTCTTAAGCATAATGAAGAAATATGCTTTTAGAAAGAAGTTATTTGACTTTAGAAAGAAGATATTTAGAATATTATACTTTTAGAAATAAGATTTGCTTAATGATTTCACCTTCAAATTAGATCATTTCATCAGTGGAATGAGGTAGAAGGATGACCTTAGTGTTTTGTGGTTTGCATTTTTATAATTGTTAAACATTGCTTTTTAACAACCAATGAGGTTTAATCTTTTGGTTGCATTTGGTCCTATTTCCTAAAATTGTGACTCAGCTGTCACTAATTGGGATTAGTGAGCTTTTTGAGACATTGAAAACAAACTACTCAGACCTTTACGTTGCAGACGTTAACGTGTCCTTGACGTTTTACATGTTCCATGGCTTTGTGAACTGTACTGCATTTGCACTGTATTATGATTATAATGAATTATCTCCATAGTGTTCAAAAGACACTGGTTTAAAATGACCATCTGCTAGAGATTAAGTTAGTGTACTCTTTCAATCTGAGTGCACTCATAAAATCCATTCATTCTGAATTTGACTGCCCGGAACAAAGACAATCTAAACAATCTTCTTTCTTTTTATGGCCCTTTGCTGATGCAAGATTAAAATTTTCAGATTAAACTGAATTACATGTAGGAGCATCAGGCATATAGCTGTGATTGTATGCCTGAGTCATTATGCTCTGACGGCTTCTCTGCTGACTGAAATTTTTTTTTCTTGTGTTGGAGAGTCAAATGGAGACCCATCATTCAGCTCTATCATGACTTAACATAGCCTCTCCTGAAGGCACAGTTACAATGGGGCTATTTTTAGCACTAATGCTTTCAAATGCCTGTGAGTCTCATAGCAAATGAAACACAATCTTTTTTTTCCCTGAGGTTGAAAATCAATCATTAATGTTTCAAGAAAATGGCAAAGCCTTTTTCAGGATATTGGTCAAAATTATAGTATGCTAATCCTGATGTATAATGAACAATCTTTATTTTGTTGATTTATTTATTCATTTATTTTAAATAAATGTGCGATCGTGTTGTTTTCTGTGTAAATTACATGGGTACCTTAAAATGATTTGATTTGTACATTAATTAGGCTATACCTAAAATAGCAGAGGTGATGAGAATATAAACGAGATCATAGCACATTTTAATGCTCTGTCTATTATAACACCCTTGACTGTAATGAAACAGATTTGACTGCTATTGAAGACTACATGTCTGGACATGCCCTGTCTATGAGGTCTTAATACAACCCCAATTCCAGAAAAAGTTAAGATGCTGTGTAAAATGTAAATAAAAACAGAATGCAATGATTTGCAAATTTCATGAACCCATATGTTATTCACAATAGAAGATAAGTGTACCATTTTAAGAAGAAAAAAAAAGGTGATTTTGAATTTGATGACCACAACATGTCTCAAGAAGTTTGGGACAGGCAACAAAAGACTGGAAAAGTAACAATTGTGGTTGTAATTCCCCCACTGTTTTGATGAGAATAGTCAGAAACATTTTACACTTTTACTTTTATTACTTTTAAAAAGAGAGTAATACATCTATTATGCTATACTTCCACAAAATATCCTTATGACAAATAATCAAGCTTTACAGCTTTATCAGGTTATGTAAATAAAATAATTAGGATAAATAAAGATACATCATATTGAGCTCATCAATCTGGGGCTGGTGTATAATGCGTATATCTACAAGCTAAATACTGGCCTCTGAGTGATCCATAGTGAGCATCCATCTCAAAGGCTGAGAATGAACTTCATGGGTGAGAATACCTACTCACAGAGAGGTCAGTGATGAGGCTCACAGCATTGTCAATGCAATCTTATTTAGACTGTCACATTTGCTCTAGGTGAGATATATAATGTTAAAATGGAACAACACTGATTTGTTTAAGATCATTTTCCTGAATATATTAGAGCATACCTGTCCAGTCTTGCTGAACTGAACAAACACAGTGAAGTAGGATAAATAAGTGTCAGTTTTCACTTTTTCCACATAAATAACTAAAATTAATTACTAGTCTTATCAAATAACAAGTATACATGAATAAGACACTAAGCTGCCAGTGTTTCAAACAAACCATATATTATTTTGCAGAGAGAATTCAGGAGACAAACTACAATCTTTGGTTTATAATACTATTATAGTATCTTTAGAAAGACAGGATATAGGATCGCTAACAATACATAACCATACAGGCATTTGACATGGATGTTTTGGTGTGCTAACTGTATAAAAGTTTGAATAATAATAATAATAATTTATCAATTTGTATAGCGCTTTTTACAATGGTACATTGTCTCAAAGCAGCTTTACAGAAATATCATTTTTACATTTACAAGCGACTTACTAATGAGAACGCATTCACACACCAATGGTAGCAGAGCTGCCATGCAAGGTGCTAGCTTGCCATTTGGGGCAATTTAGGGTTCAGTGTCTTGCCCAAGGACACTTCGGCATGGGATCACCCGGGCCGGGATTCGAACCGCCAACCCCACGGTTAGTGGATTAGTGGACAACCTGCTCTACCGACTGAGCCACAGCCGCCCCAAAATATGAATAACTTTTAACTTTTAACTTTTAACTTTTAACTTTTTTAATGAATAACATTTAACAGTGAACCAGTGAAATTAGTTTTGGTGTCTAACCAAAAACTTGTTGCTAGTAAGATAGTCCATTTGAGTCAGTGGCTAGTCATGGGTAAATCAGAGTACTGGCAGCTTATAAGTAGTGATGCTTTGCTACCATTGACACTACAAGTACTAGAGGTTGCTGACAAATTGTATAATAGCACTTGTTTTGGCAATTGTGTAATACCATTTTTGTAAGGAGTCTCCAGTGTCATTGTCATTTCCTGGTAACATGACAAGCTCCATCTTTAAGGAAGGCTGGTTAGGGAATGAATATTTATAGCTGCTATAGTATAAGTGATAGCAGGAACTAATTCTTCAACTTGTAACTATATACAGGTTAAAAAGTATTATGTATCATTCAGAAATGAACAAAAATATTAGCATTGGAAAAAATAAGAGTATCTGCTCTTCTTGGAAAAATCACAGTGGTAATGGCATCATGTTTTATTTATTAGTTAACAAATCATTAAGTATTTAGAATTTAACAAATGTTTATTCATGACATTTGCTCATGTGTGCATACACGTTTATTTGTTATTGCTTTTTTTATTACTATGAACAAAAAGTTTTTCCAGATTTGTACATTTTTTGACAATTGATTAACAAGTGTTTACGTGAAATGGCCTGATCACTTCTTTGATCATTTACTTAGCCAGAAAGCCAGACACTTGATGGCTTCATGGCCAGCTTTGGTTAAATTATTGATGGTGGAAATAGTAATCTAATTAAATTTCCACCATGTCGAAAGGGCAACAGGCTTCACATCAGTGGACTCAGTACTGTATGCCCAGCACAAACTGAGCAGAGGAATCAGTAATCTACTGTAATTAGTCTGTGGATCCCTCACTAGCTCTATATTATATCATGGGACTGATTCACTAAATAGTGCACTTTAAATAATACACTGATTTCATTGATGCTTTAGACATATATTGTACATATATATTGATTCCATAACAGAACATTTCATTGATCTTGTAAAAATAAGACTTTGATGGACTGAATACATTTCTTTTTTTTTTTGCATATATTTTAGAAAACGGTGACTGCAATACCCTAATCCTCTCAAATATATGGATTCATTTTGTAACTGGTCATATATTGTGAGCAAAATTAACCACAAACCCTATGAACATGCTCCTTAAACTGAAATACTAAACACACATCATATGAATCTCTACACAAGCGACTCTGAATATGCATCACCATGTGCATGTTGACCTCATTGCTTTATACATCAACAAGCAATAATTGTTTGCAAATCTAATCACACTGTTGCATGATCCTCAGTAACAGAAGCTCAGTTGTCTTTCACCATTAACTGAAAACTCTAAACATATTTAATGGAAAATATCACCAATTGTGAATAGTGCTCTTTCTAAGCACAACATTTATGACAAAATATATAAAAACAAAATTAAAATAAGACACAGTTTTGTGTCATATTATTGTGTAAAATGTATTTGGAAAGCAGTAAAAGAACACTGACTTTCATGGGACACATTCAGTACTTTATAGCGTTCCTCTGCACTTATTGTTGACCTGTAGTTCTCAAAGTGCTGTCTGGGGACCCCTGGAGTCCGTGAAACCTAGTCAGGGGATTTATTGTTTTCTGGAAATCACAACCTACTATTATCAAAGTTATTATGCCTATAAATAATTGAAAATGAGAATTTTAATGAAATGTGTTCTATGGGTGGAAAGTTCAGGGTGGGGGGGGGCGGCTCTAATGGCTTAGTGGCTAGAATCCTATGTGCATGGAGTTTGCATGGCATCGTCATCCTTCAGGGCTTCCCTCCGGGTAATACAGTTTCCTCCCCAGTCCATAGACATGCATTGTACCTGATTGGCATTTCTCAATTGTCAATGGTATATGAATGTGTGTGCAATTGTACCCTGTGATGGGTTGGCACCCCGCCAGTAGTTTATTAATATGTTATAGTTTATTAATAAAACTGCAAAGCCATTTATTAATAGATATGACATAAAATTTGACATATTACAAATAACAAAGATTATGACTATTGTGCATTAGCTTGAGTGTACTAAGGTCTGCTACCTCACCCCAGCTCTCTCGCTCATCTCTCATTCCAGCTTTCTCACTGTCTGCCTCCTGGAACTGACAATACAGGTTAAGTTCATCAGCATTCATTATTGTTGACTGCAGTTATAATTTCACAGTAATTTACTTTTTTCATGACTGGTTGCACATTTTGTTGCACCTTGGCACATGTTTCTCATTAACCAAAGTTCATTTCACTTTTGCTTAAGCCATTGGCACAAAACTGAATGCATTTCACTGAAGTTCAGTGTCAATGCCCTATCTTAACATAAATGTCAGGATAAACTCTCCTTCAACCATGATTTGAGCATAAGAGAAGCAGATTGGTTAGAGATGGTTAGAGATGTGATGTAGAAAAAAACTATAAAATAATTTCCATAGCTGATTAGAATGAAGATCGACTTGCAAATGCTCAAAGTACAAAGTAAATAAATACGTCAAGAGAAATGCTAATTTCTATGTGGTTTTTCTTTTCTAGTTGCTGTAAACAGCAGTGACTCCAGCACTCAAACTGTAATGGTTGTGTTCTAAATAAATCATTCCAGTTTAAAGAAATATAGAAGCAGACATGTTGTGTTTTTACATGGTTGTGTTTTTTTTACTTGGAATATTTTCTTTGATGAGCGTGTTCATGTCTTTGGAGTCAATGCACATATTATGAATAGCATTAGGATTTAAAAAATATGTCCAGAGATTTGATAGATTTTGGGACAATGATATTCTATTTCAAGAAATGTGTGTAAGCAAATGAGAAAGATTTCCTAATTTCTACTAATTACTGGGGTCACTAGTGAAAGTTTACTATAGATTTTGAGTCCACTTAAAATTGTGTTTTCCATTTGCAAACACTAAAAGTCAGTAAACACATCAATAAATAATTGATCGTATGTCTGCAGTTGTGTGTGTGTGTGTGTGTGTATGCTTCATTTTAAGAAACTTGTTAATGAGTTTACACTCACAATATATAAAACAATTATGAATATGTATATACATTGGGGTGAAAAAGTATTTGATCCCCTGCTGATTTTGTACGTTTGCCCACTAACAAAGAAATTATCAGTCTATACTTTTAATGGTAGGTTTATTTGAACAGTGAGAGACAGAATAACAACAAAAAAAAATCCAGAAAAACGCATGTCAAAAATGTTATAAATTGATTTGCATTTTAATGAGGGAAACAAGTATTTGACCCCTCTGAAAAACATGACTTAGTACTTGGTAATGACTTAGTAATTACTTTTCATTTTCAATGCCCTGGCTGAGGGAAGGAGGTTCTCACTCAAGATTTGATGGTACATGGCCCCGTCCATCGTCCCTTTGATGCGGTGAAGTTGTTAACACCTCCATGTTTGATGGTGGGAATGGTGTTCTTGGGGTCATAGGCAGCATTCCTCCTCCTCCAAACACGGCGAGTTGAGTTGATGCCAAAGAGCTCCATTTTGATCTCATCTGACCACAACACTTTCACCCAGTTGTCCTCTGAATCATTCAGATGTTCGTTGGCAAACTTCAGACGGGCATGTCTATGTGCTTTCTTGAGCAGGGGCGCTGCAGGATCTCAGTCCTTTACGGCGTAGTGTGTTACCAATTGTTTTCATGGTGACTATGGTCCCAGCTGCCTTGAGATCATTGACAAGATCCTCCCGTGTAGTTCTGGGCTGATTCCTCACTGTTCTCATGATCATTGCAACTCCACGAGGTGAGATCTTGCATGGAGCCCCAGGCCGAGGAAGATTGACAGTTCTTTTGTGTTTCTTCCATTTGCGAATAATCGTACCAACTGTTGTCACCTTCTCACCACGCAGCTTGGCAATGGTCTTGTAGCCATTCCAGCCTTGTCTATGTCTACAATCTTGTCCCTGACATCCTTGGAGAGCTCTTTGGTCTTGGCCATGGTGGAGAGTTTGGAATCTGATTGATTGATTGCTTCTGTGGACAGGTGTCTTTTATACAGGTAACAAACTGAGATTAGGAGCACTCCCTTTAAGAGTGTGTTCATAATCTCAGCTCGTTACCTGTATAAAAAAACACCTGGGAGCCAGAAATCTTTCTGATTGAGAGGGGGTCAAGTACTTATTTCCCTCATTAATATGCAAATAAATTTATAACATTTTTGACATGCGTTTTTCTGGATATTTTTGATATTTTGTTATTCTGTCACTCACTGTTCAAATAAACCTACCATTAAAATTATAGACTGATCATTTCTTTGTTAGTGGGCAAACGTACAAAATTAGCAGGGGATCAAATACTTTTTCCCCCCTGTAATTGTGTAAAATAAAAGTAAAAGAAAGACACTGTTTCCAACAATGAGTATAAATGACTGGGAAAAAAACACATGCTGTGTTAATTAATGCTTGAAATGGTATAAAATTATAAGTATTTATTATTGGGCAATAATGTTTAGACAGCTAAATTTTTTCTACACATATTTGATATTTCTCTTCCAAATGATGGAAAAATTTTTGGCCTCTACAATGTATTTTAATACATTAATACAAAGCAGCTTTACAGAAATATCATTTTACATTTACAAACGACTTACAAATGAGAGCACACTCACACACCAATGGTAGCAGAGCTGCCATGCAAGGTGCT
>JAFFST010048264.1:58724-71824 GCA_022414735.1 Noturus placidus | reverse complement strand
CCATTGGGGGCAACTTAGGGTTCCGTGTCTTGCCCAAGGACACTTCGGCATGGGATCATCCGGGCCAGGATTCGAACCGCCAACCCCACGGTTAGTGGATTAGTGGACAACCCGCTCTACCGACTGAGCCACAGCCGCCCTATGTACACCTTATAATTATTGAATTTGTCAGGTACCATTATTTGGTTTTCATTTGATTGAGCACTTCATCCTTGTTTTCTAACTCTCTACAGTTTAGTATTAAAGGTTAGACAAAACACCAAAGCTTTTTGGGTAATGTGTGCCAGTGTGCAATAACTTGTTTAAGTATTTCTGTAATGATGTGTGTGATGTGGGACTGGGAGTGAAGCGCACAGCAGCATGTTATTTTAGTATGGCAGAGAGATTCGTTGGGGAGGAGATAAGAAGACGGGTTAGGCTTTGACTAGCTTACTGACCTCAGGGCAGCTTTTAAAAGTGAAAGAAGGCCTTTTGACAGCCAGGTGCATGCTCTGAAGGGAAATACTGTTCCTACACAAAATTAAATGGCCTGAGACGAAGGTGAAGTCGAGTGGAAAAAAAGAATCTATGCGATTTGCATCACCCCAGCAGCATGAACTTTTGACATTCTATCCGGTCCAGGTAGAGAGGAGAGCTGCTTAGAGAGAAAAAAAAATTATGTAGTGTGTGTGGGGGTATTTGTGAGTGTGTAACTACTCACTGTGTGAATGAGCGAGATTAGGAGCATATATTCATTTGTGTGTAAATGTGTAAATAAATAAATATAGTGCATTTTGTATGAGTGACCAAATAAATTGTGTAGTATGTGTGTGAGTGAAAGAATCCATCTTTGTATATTTACAGCATGTGTGTATATGAATAAATGTGTGAGCACATTCAGCGGAGTACTGCTTTACTGTAATGGGTGTTATTTATATCAGAAAAGGTGTAACGTTAAGTACTTAACAACTTACACACATATTCATAAAATATAACAACAACTGAGCAAGTCACAGCTGGATTACTGTACTTACTATTAACCCCAAATCCAAGCAGTATGCAATGTCCTAAGGCAATCACAGGTTTTTTAGTGGCTTTATTGAAACATGGCACAGGAACAATACGTTTTATTACAGAATTGCAACCGTCACACTTTTACCAGAAAAACACCCAAAAACAATGTGTTAGGATAGAGCAAATAACAGCTTGTGGTCGGCAGTGGCTCAGGTGGTAGAGTGGGTTGTCCACTAAGCGTAGGGTTGGTGGTTCGATTCCCGGCCCGCATGACTCCACATGCCGAAGTGTCCTTGAGCAAGACACTGAACCCCGAGTTGCCCCCGATGGCAAGCTGCATGGCAGCTCTGCTAACATTGGTGTGTGAGTGTGTGTGTGAATGAGATACGATGTAAAGCACTTTGGATAAAAGCACTATATAAGTGCACCATTTAGATTAATCTTCACCTTTCCTCCGTCACCGTTTCAGCCTCTTGGTTCATTTACTCGAAAGAAAAAGTAGCGCATGTGGTTTACCATAGAGCGTATTGCAGGCCTGGAGAGAGTCTAATTGAACCACACAGACTCACAGACACAGAGGTACAAATAGCCGGGGCAGGCGTACTGCTGTGTGGAAATAATGTGGCAGTTAAACTGTCTGGCCACATACGTGAAAAACGTCCTAGGTTTGATAGAGAAGTGCAGCAGGTTGATCATATATAGTATGTGTTTGCTAGCAGAAAATAGGAAGTTCATATGATGACATATTTACTGGCACGTACACAACACAAACCGTTCTTAAAAGTTCATGAGATAGAAATTAAACTATAACCTAAACATACTTATACATATCTGATGGAATAGAGAATAGAGTTTCCAACACAATTATTGCATCAGCTCTCCACCTGCATGTTCCACACAGACGGGAGTCTCATTTCCATTCTCCAGCCAATCACAGGCTTTTCAACAACAACACCCAATTACAATTTACAATTGGAAATCCCCTAAAGTTAACATAGCATTCATGTAATCTAAACAGCAAAAACATTTTCTTGGTGAATAAACACCACAGCTATTTCTGAAAATCCCAAAACAAGCAACAAATCATTAATGCACCAGGTTTTAAGTACGTGTTCATGTTTTTGAGTTACATGAAGAGCAATGTGATTTTACACAGGTGATTTTACAACATTTGCCTCATTTAAACAGGGCATAGAAATAGTGTGCGGAGAGAGTATGTGAATGATTGACTGAATATTAGTCTAATCATGCAGGAACATATCATGCAGAGAACATTTCAAAATAAACTGGAGAGAGAGAACTTGAAAACTTGAAAAAAGAAGTAGTAAGCTAAATATGAGATAATCAGAACGGATACAGAAACAGCTGTATCGCTGCCAATACTAAAAATTTACACCAAGACTTTTTTGTGGAGGTTTACGAGAAATATATTTATTTTTATACACATGCTAAAAAAAAAATCATGAACGATTTAGTATAAGTGTTGGGTCCGAGTCCATCTCTGTCGAGTCCAAGTCGAGACCAAGTCGTTAACTAATCGAGTCTGAGTCCGAATCCAAAAGTGGCCGAGTTGGACTTAAGTCCAAGTCCTTAATGGCCAAGTCGGAGTCGAGTCCGGCTGAGTCCTGCAATTGATTCAATTTTAAAAAGATTTGAAATTGCAATTGTAAACTCAACACTGAGCTGCAACATAAATGTAACAAAAAATACCACTATTTCATCTTCCATTGCCATTTAATATATGTTATCATCACCTCAACTAGCTTCCTATCAAAAATGGTTTCAAAGAAAAAAGTTATTTATAGGTATATGTAGAACTTTTATTATATAAAAGTTCTTTTAGAATAACATAAGCTAAGTATTATAAGTTAAGTTATTATATTGTGTAAGAAAATACAAATGTTATTGTATCACACTATATTGTATCCTCCAGCTCAAGCTGACATTATGTGATGCGTCTCCCCCGCAGTTATATATGTTGAGAGAGAGCGAGAGAGTACAGAGTAGAGTTACATTTAGCAGCATGTCATAACAACAAGCTTCCTGCTTTATTGCTGCTTTTAACCTGTCTATGAAAGACAACAAACGGATTTCTGAACACAGCTCTGTTCCTGAAACATTTTCATTTTAATTCCTTAAATTAAAATAAACAGCAGGGTTTAAGATATTTATTGCATTTATAAGTACAATTCACATTTTAGGTGAAATTCAAGACTGGAATCAAAAAATGTTAATGTTTAGGGTGGGTGATATGACTATAATCTTATTTCATGACAACAATTAATCAGGTTTTTCAGGTAGGTCTATCAATAGTATTCAATTAAGAAATACTACGGAAATTGAATAAAGCAATTAAATGTAAAATAAAAAACTTCACTGTATTTTATATACTGTGATTCTTATTAAATTTACTGAAGTTATTCAGTCAAAGGAATGGCGGATTTTCTTTTTGTCTTTAGTTGTTTGCTGAACATTAATGACACAGACAGCAGCAGGTTTATTAGACTGTTATCACTTTATGATCTAATGCACAGATCCACTATACTGTTCTGACACACATCCAATTTTTTCCTCGACTGTTTACATTCACTTAATACATAACCAACTGTGTCTGCATTAATTCTCGGCCAGACCTGCATTTTGACAGGATCTGTGTGTATTTATTTGACTGTCCAAGCTTAATAAGCCACTAAAGATAAGTCAATTCAGTACTCGCACGATGAAGCGGCTTTGTGCACACACACACACACACACACACACACACACACACACACACACACTTTAAGCAAGTCTACTGGGAGCTTGGCCCCATCATGTAGGACAGCAATAGAGTAGCTCCTTAGCAGCTAGCCAGCTACTTTAAATAGCATTAGCTATCCTAATGAACAAATTACACCTGTTAAACTCACCTCAACATGTCTTTTTTCAATCATTTAACCCACCATGGGCAACTGAAAAGTTTCTGTTGAACATTTGCAAAACTGTTTTAATTTTTAACCCCTATGAAGCAGGGGTACACTTTAGTGTAGTCTGGGGTAAAGTTCATTATGTATTTTCTTAAAAGAATTTTGGACACTGCAATTTGGACACTGAAAATTTTTGACGCTGCATAACACTACAGTGATACTGAACTACTGTAGTACACTGAACTGATGGATGAACTGAAGAGAGAGAGAGGTCGACTTTCAAGCTCGCCCTCAGAGAAAACTGATAGGTATACCTAGCAGAAAGAGAGACAAATCAGGATACTCTCTCTGTCACTCTCTCTTCTTGTCACTCACATTCTGCTCCTACTGGTCTCTCACTCACAGTCAATAAAAATAGATTGTTTTTATCAGGGAGCTGCTGTCAGTATACAGGAGTTTCACGGAACTTCCGGGAGAGGTGGGATGTCTGTTTATGTTGTTATTTATTTTTTATTATCTTTCTTTTCATGTTATACGTGACGTGGACTCGACTGTACTCAGAGTCCAAAATGAATTACCGAGAACACAATATCAGATAATAACTCATGATAAATTGGGTTTCACAAAACTTGGAGTTGTGTTAAATTAATAAAGCAATTCTTCAGAGGCAGAATTATTTTATTTACTGTATTATGGTTTATTCAATAACTGGAAGGGATATCGTTTAAAAATTCAAAGGTATGCCAAAGTTTTTCTGTTAAAAGAATTCTAGTAGTAATACTGGCTCCCAAGTGGCACAACTGAAATGCACTCGCATTGTTAAGTGATGACAGGTGTGAATCCCGAAAATGTAACAGCCTTCTGTGGTTGGAAAAGGGAGCAAAATTGGCTGTGTTTTCTTGGTGAGAGGGATGACATACTCTCTCCCCTGTTAATCACACTAGCCTCTGTGAGTTGTGGAGTATATGGCAGATGTGCTGTGTTACACTGCCATGTGATGCAGCAGTAGGTTGGCTTCATCCCGTGTCTTGGAGGAAGCATGTGTTAGCCTTCACCCTCTCTGTTTGATAGCTGTTATATTATAGGGGAGAGCTGGCTAGTGGGTGGGAATTGGCAGGTGACCAAAAAGGGGAAAAGTCCTCCCTAATATCATGAGTGAAATTGAGGTTTAGAAGTTCAGCGAGTACTATGTCTTTCAGTGGTGTCAGATGTCATATCTGCTCCATGTACCAACACTCCATCTCCTAGAATCCTTAGTCAAACAATGAACGCTTGGTCCTAGCATTCCACTTGTGATATTTGTGAGTCCACTTGTGAGTCCACTTGTGAGTCTTTTGGTAATGTCCATGCTTTTCTAGTATTGACCCTGTCTGTTTTGTTTATTAATCAAATGATCAAATGTGTACATACATACAGTATAGAGTGTTTAACAGTCATTTTGCAAATGGTAACCTTTTCCATGTTGAAGTGAAAGTATTTAATCTCTATAAAGTAGTGTGAAACTGTATTCAATCATTACTATGTTTAACCATTGTGCTATGGTATAAGTTAAATATTTATTAAATTGTAGCACTAGAGCTCAGTTCCACTTCACATAACCCAAAGGTGTGAGAGCTCTAATCAACTAGATTCCCCCAAATTTAACCCCGGAGCAAAACAGAATAATACATCTCAAGAAATATTAATGTTATTTTAAGGTAGAGTATAATTTTCCATTAAAACTTGAAGAAGGTGTAAGAGCTCAAAAATGAATATTTCTCAACGAAAGGAATGAAATAATGTTGGTAGAGGTTTAGGCTCATGTCTATTTTTAAATTACAAAAATTCCTTCCTTTTCTATAGTCAGGAGCTCTACCGTCCCTGGAGAGTACTCAATATTCATAGACAGTATGTGGCCAGATGTGTACCTGAGTCAAAGTACAAAGATAAGACTTAAGAGAGAGGTGTAGTTATTAATGTCCTAGTGTAAAGTAAATACAGTAAGAATGTATGATTAAACCCACACTTAAACCCAGTGTAAAATTATGATGTGGTGTATTACAGTCTCACACACACACACACACACACACACACACACACACACACACACACAGTCACAGATGACGCAGAGGAGACGATGGGAAATTGTGTAGGAACGAGCTTTATTGAGAAGCAGGCAGTTAAATCCACAATGTGAGACAATAGTGTGGCCTTAAACAGGCAAATGGTAAGGCAAATGGTAAACAGGATAAACTAGGCTATGACAGGAATCAGACAATGAGGACGAAAAGAAGATCAAAGCCATGAAACATTAGACATAGAAGAAGATGGCTTGGTACATAGTTAACACTAAAATTCTTCGCCCCGAACACAGACACATGAGGGATATAAATACCAAACATAACCAAAGGGGAAGATATAAACACTTAAGCTCAACCATAACAAACACACGTGTAGAAAGAAAACAAAGTCAATTTCATATGCAAACCTGGAAGCGTGCCCTCGCGCTTCGAGCTCCATAGTGCGCTGCCAGCACTTTACGCAGGAGGGGAATTGTGACACACACATGATTCAGGATGGTGCAGGATGATGGGGTACAATAGTTAATCTCCTCACTGAACTATTCTTTTTCCATCTGTTCCAGTACTGAAATGGTCTTCGGTTATTGCTGCAGGAGATGTTTGCTCATTGTGTCTTTGGTTTATTCATCAATTAGACATTAATTAGAATAAAATTAAATAAAATTCATTCTGAGAAAAGTCACCATTTAATAAGTTTCATGTGATTATAGCCGGGTAAGATGACTAAGATGAAGAAAAATAATTTGGTTTTGTTGGTGCCCATGAATGTGTAACCTGTAACTATTGACTTATGTTGATACCACAAACATGAAAAATGTTTACAGAAAATTCCTGGAACAGTTCTGGAACATAACCACAATTATGGCCACTTATATCATTGGTAACCCAGTATATTTTTACATTAGCCAAGACACTGGAGTTGAACTCCTAGAGTGTCTTTTCCTCACCTTCATGGTGTCCGTTATCACAGAATGATTAAATAGCAGCCTGCGTGATACTTGATGCCTGTTACACACCACTCATTGTCTACAATGCTGAACTCACAACCCTAATTAATGATGCTAAATGTCACATGTGATAGCTTAATGGTGATAAAGTTTCTAGATGATCTTCTCTTGATAATTAGTTGGACTAAGTAGCATAATTTGCTCATTAGAAGCATTAAAGTGGTTCAGCAGGTATTTCCGTGACATCACATGCAAAAACATTGACAATATATAATTATGTGAGCATAATTAGTTATTGAGAGGTTTTGACACTAAAAACTATTTGCATTTGTTTATTTTGCCAATGCATTTATCCAAATCAGTATAAATAGGTAAGTTCAATCTATACATAAAGCTGATGACGGATCTGACAGAGGTAAAATTGTTAGACGTCTAAACTTCCACTAACTGACCATAAAGAAGTCTAATATATTTGTAGGATAAAACATGGGAGGCTAAACTGAACACAAAGGTTAAAAGAGTAATTGCTACTACAGAGGAGAGCTACAACAAGAACTACAAATATATATCCTACTGGGTCACTGGGAACCTGGAGCCTATCCCAGAGAGCATTGGGAACAAGGCAGGGTACACCCAGGATGGGGTGCCAATCTCTCACAGGGCACAATCACATGCACACTGCAGACACTTTAGACATGTCAATCAGCCTACCATGCATGTCTTTAGACTGGGGGAGGAGAGCAGAGTATCTGCAGGCACTGGGAGTATATAAAAACTCCGAGCACACACATAGGGCTGCGGTGGGAATTGAACCCCCAACCCTGGAGGTGTGAGGTAAATATGCTAGCCACTAAGCCTAAGATAAGTAGTTCACCCTTTGCTTTTCAAACTGAATTTGCTATTAAAACTGAGTTCTCTCAGGTTAGAAGCTTTATGAGAAAATTGACTGGTATTTTGTTCCAGGCATCTTGGAAATCTTGCCATATTTCATCTGCAGTGACTTCAGTCTCTGAAGATCCCAGATACATTTGATGTTTTATCTGAAAAGTAGTTTATTAATTACTATAATTCCTTTAACGGAACTTTGGAAATTTATATTTTGCACGTTTTAAAAATTATTTTCCTACTGACACATACAATATCTAGGAAAGAATATACACAATGTGGCCAAAAGTATGTGAATACCTGTCCAAGAACCCTAATATGCGGGCTTTACACAAACTTTTGCCACAAAGTTGGAAGTGCACAATTGTCTAGAATTTGTTTGTAAATTGTAGCATTACATTTTCCCTTCACTGAAACTAAGGGGCCCAAATATGTTCTAGTATAACAATGCTCCTGTGCACAAAGTCAGCTCCATAAACATATGGATTGTGATGGTTGGTGTGGAAGAACTCAAGTTGCCTGCGAAGAACCCTGACCTCAGCCCCACTGAACACCTTTAAAATTAATTGGAACACCGAGTGCATGCCAGGCCAGTGTCCAGCCTCATTAATGCCCTTGTCGTTGAACGATCACAAATCTCTAAGTAACATTTCAAAATCTAGTGGAAATCTTTCCCAGAAGAGTGATGGCTTTTATGCAGCAAAAAAGGGTCAACCCCATCTTAATGCCTTGCCTTTGGAACAGGATCTTCAACAAGCATATATGGGTGTCGTGGTCAGGTGTCCCCATCTCTGTACTGTCTGGGTGTTTAATAAAGCTTTCTTAGGCACTGACCAAACCTACATGTATTCAAGTCTGATATAGATAATTTGCTCCAACAGCAGCTGGTTATATTTAGTCCAACAGCCTGTGTACTGCTAATGAAAAGCGAGAGGGGTGAGTGAGTTGTGAACACATGTCCAAGAGTCTGCAAGCCCGGACTACTGTAGGCACGCAGGATTAGCGACAGCGGGAATCTTTTGATCTTCTTGTATATTGCACATCAGGTGTCCTCCTGAAGGACGGACACAAAGATAAGAGAATGTACTTTAAAGCACTGCCAGATAGACCAAATTCCAATATTGTCTTTTTAAAAATCTGGTTTGGTTTATTTATTATGTATTCATCTTTTCTACTGGGCAGTAAGCATACACTCATATCGCAATTATATAATTTTGACTAGGTTAACTCATTGCAGAGGGTAAATCCTGTGCATGTATACAGTATATTATATACTAATATAGACATTGCATGGATTTTCACATACCTAATAAGAGACTACTATATTATTGTTTGATAAGGGTTGATTAATTAAGTTACTGAGAAGTAGACAATTGGATAAGTTTAAAAAATTACTGAATTCTTTTTTATTCTATTTTTAAAGGAAAAAATTAAACCGTGAATGATTTACAGATTAATCTCTATAATTAACATGTAATCTTGTAAAAGTAATTAACATGGAAACATGTGGAAAAAGTTTACTTTTTGTTGTTTAAATGCCTTTCATTGACATGTTGGTTCACTTGTGGTAGCAGTTTCCTATATTACCCACAATGCCATTTGACTATCTGCTCATCGAGCTGCAGTGGGATTTAGCTCTTGCTTTATCTCTTCCTAAAGAGACAGATGCAGCAGTGCTTTAGTCCTTTAGTCTGTACAGCTCTTGAACCTCGTTACCTGTAGACTCAAACAGATAATGGTCCAAAGCTTCAACTGTCCTGCTAAATCTGCTGTCAATGCAATCAAGTTTAACATCTCATAGATTGCTAACTAGCCAAGTAGAGTCTCTGGAAATTGCTTTCCGCAATTAGGACTGTAATTGCCACAAACAGTTTTGCACTCAAGTCTCAATCAGTGAACAGTGGATAACTTCAACAAAACAGACATCATGTGAAAATTATAATGAAGTTCCAGGTTACACAATTGCACTATTTGACCATGTACTACACAGATATAGAAGGGAATTATTTATAATTATTATAATTATTATTATAATTCATTGTCACCCAGATTCACTTCAAATTCAGTTTTAATTGTATAGCGCTTATAACAATGGACATTGTCCCAAAGCAGCTTTACAGAAATATATAAATTCACAAGATAGATTTTAAATATATGAATTTGTCCTTAATGAGCAAGCAGAGGTGACTGTGGTGAGGAAAAACTCCCTGAGATGATATGAGGAAGAAACCTTGAGAGGAACCAGACTCAAAATGGAACTCATCCTCATCTGGGTAACACCGGATAGTGCAATGATAAATAATACCTTCTATAAATGTTCTAATATGAAAATCTGTTTGTGGTGATTTCAGTGCTAAGGCTATAATAGCAATTGTAGTCGTGGCCATCATAGCATAACTGCTCATGTGAGTTCAGGTCCAGGTTACATGTTCGCCTCACACCTCCAGAGTCGGGGGTTCGATTCCACCCGTGGCCCTGAGTGCAGAGTTTGCATGTTCTCCCCGTGTCTGTAGTGTATGAATGGGTGTGTAAATGTGTATGTGAGTGTGCCCTGCGATGGATTGGCACCCTGTCGAGGGTGTACCCTGCCTTGTGTCCCTGGGATAGGCTCCAGGTTTCCCGCGTGACCCTGAAGGAAGGACAAGCAGTATAGAAGATGGATGGATGGATCCTGAATTTATATATTTCTGTAAAGCTGCATTGTGACAATGTCCATTGGTAAAAGCACTATACAAATAAAAATTTAACTGAACTGTAACTCAGCACAGTTGTGTCATATAGTTGCATTGTGTATTGGAACTCTAAATCCAGCATTTGTGTCTCCACTACTTCTACAATGGATTTCTTATTAATAGGCATGTGACACTGAATGTTGCTAGAAAAGGATGAGTGAGAACAGAACCCCTTGCTCTGTGGTTTTTAGAAGATAGAAGCAAAATGTGACCAAGTTTTAAATACAGTGTTCCCCTCACCTCTTTCTGTTGACTGGGGCTGTCCATTATCATTTGGTTGAATTCTAATCATTCATATGAAAATGTATGGAGTTGATGGAGGGCACAGGGTGAAGCTAGTATTTATTCCTTTTTATCACTTGTATGAAATCTCACAGAACCTGATCACATCGGCCTTGTTCTTTCAAATTACTATGATTTTTTAAATATTTATGTTAAAGTTGTCATTTTATATGTTATGGTTTACAATTGCCTCTGACGCTTTTTTAAGTCCTGATGTAAAAAAAAAAAAAAAGCATTAGGTAAAGAAAGACTTTCTTTTCATGTTTAAAATTTCAGCTCTTGTTTAGTGAATCGAAGAAAAGACAATGTAACAATTCCTGTCTTGTTTCAGGCACCTAAACCCTGTATGGGTCTCCTAGGCTCTAGATATCTCCTCATCAGCAGTAACAGGCTGGAGGGTATTTTGCTAATGGATTCCCTTGGGTTGCTGGACAAGGGATTAGTGACTGAACAATAGCTTCACTGGACAAGAAGACAAAGGAAACATTAATGTCAGATGGGATAGATTCATGTGGCTGTATTTTTCTTGTTTCATTTTCAATAGAGGGCTGAGCCTGCAGCAGTGTGATGTAGCTGTGTATAGACACAGGGTCAGGCTTCACCCACAGAAAAAAAAAAAATAGGACAGGTCATCACTTCTGGCCTCTCTGATCACATTAGTGTTTCTATGAACAGTCACACTGACCATCAGCTTAATTTACATCTTACCAAACATCTACATCTTCATAACGGTTAATAGAATTACATTACAGTTACTGCTGTACAGACACACAGACCGAAAGGCACATCGACCGATACATAGGCAGACATACAGATAGGTTTATTGTGGTTAAGTGCAAACTTTCAGTGCTCTGTGTGTGTGCATGTGAGTGATATGGATTCTGGTTTCAAAGATACTGTCCTGTTGATTCTGAGAGGCTTGGGAAAGGGTAATACTCTGGGAGAAGACCTTGAGGGGTCTGATGTCAGCCAACAGAAAAGGAAATGCTTCCTGGAACGCACTGTTGTTCGTTATGTGATGAAATTTGATAAAATACATGATGAGATTTGTATAGTCACATATTAAATATAGAACTCTTTTTATAAAGTATGGACCGCAGTAATATTATTGACCTTACTCTGATTAAGATAATAATGTGATTAAGGTGTTTACATGAGTCGCTTTTAGAATACTCCTTTCATGTTCCCGTTTTACATGTTATAGATCAATTAAATTAAATTGATGGCACACATCATTACGTCACCGCGCCACGTCGTCCGGCATCCCTCCAGAATTTTATCTTCATTATGTTACCGTATACAATTTAAGGTGTTTTTTTTTTTTTTTTTTTTTTTTTTACGAACACTTTAAGTGCAGTTAATTATTTGTCATGCTATACGCGCAAATAGACAACTGCTTGAAGCCGTTGGATACGTCTCAAACTGCGTACTTACCGCCTATATAGTATCCGAGATACATGTATTTTTCCCCACTACATGCATATAGTAGGCATGTACAGTGGGGGAAAAAAGTATTTGATCCCCTGCTGATTTTGTATGTTTGCCCACTAACAAAGAAATGATCAGTCTATAATTTTAATGGTAGGTTTATTTGAACAGTGAGAGACAGAATAATAAAAAAAATATCCAGAAAAACGCATGTAAAAAATTTTATAAATTAATTTGCATATTAATGAGGGAAATAAGTATTTGACCCCTATCAATCAGAAAGATTTCTGGCTCCCAGGTGTTTTTTTACAGGTAACGAGCTGAGATTAGGAGCACACTCTTAAAGGGAGTGCTCCTAATCTCAGTTTGTTACCTGTATAAAAGACACCTGTCCACAGAAGCAATCAATCAATCAGATTCCAAACTCTCCACCATGGCCAAGACCAAAGAGCCCTCCAAGGATGTCAGGGACAAGATTGTAGACCTACAAAAGTCTGGAATGGCTACAAAACCATTGCCAAGCAGCTTGGTGAGAAGATGACAACAGTTGGTGCGATTATTTGCAAATGGAAGAAACATAAAAGAACTGTGAATCTCCCTCGGCCTGGGGCTCCATGCAAGATCTCACCTCGTGGAGTTGAAATGATCATGAGAACAGTGAGGAATCAGCCCAGAAATACACGGGAGGATCTTGTAAATGATCTCAAGGCAGCTGGTACCATAGTCATCTCGAAAACAATTTGGAACACACTATGCCTTGAAGGACTGAAATCCTGCAGCGCCCCTGCTCAAGAAAGCACATAGACATGCCCGTCTGAAGTTTGCCAATGAACATCTGAATGATTCAGAGGACAACTGGGTGAAAGT
>JAFFST010048264.1:5154-20154 GCA_022414735.1 Noturus placidus | reverse complement strand
AAGGTACTGTTCTATGCAATGTAATACATTTGTTCTTAAGTAAGCTCAACATTTCCTCTTTATTGTTTCTGTCTATTTCTCTCATCTTTCCCATCTAGGTGTTGAAGGGCTTTCCAGAGTGCTTACAGGCAGATATTTGTCTCCATCTGAACCGGAGCCTGCTGCAAGACTGTAAGGCCTTCCGCGGGGCAACAAAAGGCTGCTTGCGTGCTCTGGCCATGCGCTTTAAGACAACCCATGCTCCACCAGGAGACACACTGGTTCACTGTGGAGATGTCCTTACAGCACTTTACTTCCTGGCTCGAGGTTCCATCGAGATCCTGAAAGATGACACTGTCGTGGCCATTCTAGGTAATTTTGCTTTTGAATGATTTTCTTTAATCGTGATTTTAAAAATACATTATGCATGTTAACTTATCAGAATTAGTTATTTACTCTGTCAGCTGAAGCTATATAGTGAGTTGATAATGCAGCCCCATTGTTATATTGTGAATAGACCCTTTCTCGATATACTGCCATGTACTGCCAATTCATTTAGAACAGCATATTGTCTTTTTTGTTGCTATGATGATAGCATATTTACATATTGCTCAGTCATAGCTGAGGTAAATAGTATTCTGAAAAAAGGCACTTTTGGATTGTTTTATTAGTCTGGGATTAAAAGCAGGAATCTCATTATCACCGTTGATGGCACTGTCAATATTGATTTGTCTGTCTCAGTTTTCTTATAATTCACAGGCTAAGAATTACTTCAGTACATTTAAAAGGTTTTGGTTGATGTTAATGTTTGGTTTGTGTAGCCTCTATATTTGCTTTAACCAATAACAATTAAAACGGGCCTATCTGGTTTGGGCCTGGTATACAGTAAAGAGCGTAAGAGCACCTTATAGCAATGATGTTGACTAATCATTATATGTCTGATTATAAAAAGAATAGTTAAAAAGTGGTGTTGGAAGGGGCAAACAGATCTTTTCCATTAACCGAGAGAAAAAAACATCATTACTGTTGTTCCAGTATTTGGAGACATAATAGTGATTATGTACACGTTTCTTGACTTTGGAAGTTTCTAGACTGTGGAACTACTACTACTACTACTACTACTACTACTACTACTACTACTACTACTACTACTAATAATAATAATAATAATAATAATAATAATAATAATAATAATAATAATTTATTTTTATATGTAGTAATATAGCATTGCAGTGTGTGTTATGTTTAACAGTTACAGTTGCTGCATTGTCACATCATGCAAATATTAATAACAACTAATAATTATAAAATGATGCATTTGCTAAGTGCAGTTTTAACAAATAGCTGTAATTTTTAATACATTTTAGTTTGGCTGGCCTTGATTTAATTACTGAGGCTTTGACATTTCAGTCATTTCTCTGCTGATTTATATCTAGTTAGTTACCCTAGGTACTATAATTAAGACTGCATCACAGGTAATTGGCTCTGTCCCATTTTTAAAGTAAAAGCTTGGACTGAATGTGCTGCCAGACACAGTGCCTGTTATAATGGAAATTTTGCATTAAAATAACATACTCTGATGCATATTTTTTCAGCATTGTATGAATATGTACTCATTTTGTCTCATTTGATGTGCCAGTCTGACATTTAAGTAATGGTAAAGCTAAACATTTGCCAGTGCAAAGTCCACTATATGGAGCCCTGTTTCGTAGCGGTTTCTCACAGACAGTGTTCCAGTGGACAGCCATGTACATATCCACAAACAATGAAACACTGTGGCTCAAGCCTGCCATTTTAGGCTCTTTGTGATTGTAATTAGTTGTTGTTGTTTTTGTTTTGTTTTTTTCTACAAAAGCAATGCATTGACAGTGTGTTACCATACTAAATAAATCCATAAAGCACATGAATGAACATGAGCTGGAAATTGGCCTACCAGTATATTCACTACCAGTGAAATGTTTTGATAAACATAAAACATGGAATTATGCCATGATCAAAAAAATGCTAAATCAAAACTACTTTATATTCCTGATGAAGCTTTGCACCCAACCAGAATTTCTCATGTCCATTTTAAAGTTCCTAAATAGGCCAAGCTCCTCATTGCAGTTATTAATTTCTAATTGAAATCATCATTCTTATTTGGTTAAACAATTTAATTTTATGGAAAATCTACTTGCAAAAAGTAAAAGTACATATTAAAGTTAAATTGCATTTTGATGCAGAAATAAATTTGTACATGCGCTTCACTATTTCCATCTATCCTAATACAATTTTCAACAATAACCCTTTTTTGAATCATAAACCTTTAACCGTCTCTGAGGTGAATTCTTCCACCTTCTGCCCAGTGTTACCAAGATTGGCTGTGGATCCAAAGCAACCCTGACCAGGATAAAGTGGTTAGTGAAGATGAATAAATGTATATACACCTATTAACCATAACATTAAGACCACTGACAGGTGTAGTGAATAACCTTGATTATCTTGTTACAATGGCACCTGTCAAGGGCTGGGATATACAGTTGCAATCAAAATAATTCAACCACCATTGCATATCTGGTCTATTGTCAAAGATTACTGACTTTGTTTGCAATGAACAAATCAAACAAAAGCAATTGAGAAATTCCACACAATGAATGCTTCAAGTGGTGTCCCCAAATTCAACTGAAAATACAACTTATAATGATTTCTCCAGTTTCAAAATTATTCAACCACCTGAATAGAATCCTTCACAACAGCACAAATATTCAAAACAGGTGTTGTCTCCAGCACACCTGATGCAACTAATCAAGGGTTTCACCAAGTGTGCTTGAGCTGGAGCACATGAAATACCTGAACTGGCAAGGGGCAGAAAATGAATGAAATACCTGGACGGGGCAGGAAAAGTAAGCTATAAATGGGTGCAACCAGATTTCTGAGAAGGCAGGTTGCGGAAAAACCTTCGAGTGACTGCAAAAGATTTGCAGCAAGATTTGGTGGTAACAGGCACTGAGGTTTCAGTGAGCACAGTAAGGCGCGTACTAAACACCAAAACTCCAAGACATACACCACTACTGACCCAAAAGCACAGGAAAAGTGGGTTCAAAATCATAAATAGGCCCAGAAGTTTTGGGATTCTGTTCTGTGGAGAGAGGACACACATTTTCGACATGAGGGATTAGTGATATGTCTGGAGGAAGAAGAATGAAGAAAGAATACTTTCACAGTCAAACATGGTGGTAGATCAGTGATGCTCTGGGGCTGTTTTGGTGCATCCTTTGACACTGGAAACCTGCAGCATGTGGAAGGCAAGATGGATTCATTGAAGTATCAGGAAATTCTAGAAGAACACATCATGCTGTCTGTGAGGAAGCTGAAGCTTTGGCATCATTGGACCTTCCAACAGGACACAATTATCCCAAGCATACCTCAAATTCCACCAAGGCTTGGTTGCAGCAGAAGTCCTGGAAAATTCTACAGGGCCATCACAGTCACCTGTCTTGAAATCCATAGAAAATCTCTACTGGGATTTGAAGAAGGTGGTTGCAGGATGCAAACCGAAGAATATTACTGAACTGAAGGCCATTGCTCATGGAATGGGCTGAGATTCCAAATTGTGATGGCTAGATTACTGGGTCAGAGCAGCTCCAAAACAGCAGGTGTTATGGGGTGTTCCTGGTATGAAGTGGATAGTGCCTACCAAAAGTGGTCCAAGGAATGACAACCGGTGACATGGGCACCCAAGGCTTTCTGGTTCGACCCCACAGAAGAGCTGCTGTAACACAGATTGCTGAAAAATGCTGCCTATAATAAAAAGGTGTCAGAACACAGAGTGCATGCTGACCCCTGCCCACCACCAAAAGCACCTACAATGGGCACATGTGTATCAGAACTGGACCATGAAGCAATAGAAGAATGCTAAATCATGATTCAGCTGGTATGCTGAATCATGGTTTCTTTTACATCGTATGGCTGGCAGGATGCATGTGTGTCACTTACTTAGGGAAGATCTGGCACTGTGGGAAGAAGGCAAGCTGGCAGAGGCAAGGTGATGCTTTTGGCAGAGTTCTGCTAGGAAACCTTGGGTCCTGGAATTCAGTTGGATGTTACTTTGATGTGTTGGTCTGCATTTCTGAAGGCCAAGTACACTCCTTCATGGCACCAGTATTCCCTAACGTCAGTGGCCTTTTTCAGCAGGATAACGTGCCCGGCCACACTGCAAAAATTGTTCAGGAATGCTTTCAGGAACATGGCAAAGAGTTCAAGGTGTTGACCTGGCCTCCAAATTCCCCAGATCTCAATCCAATCGAGCATCTGTAGAATGTGCTGGACAAACAAAACTTATCCAAGGAGGCCCCACCTCGCAACTTACATGACTTAAAGGATCTGCTGCTAATATCTTGGTGCCAGATACCACAGCACCTTCAGAGATCGTTTGGAGTCCATGCCTCAACGGGGCAAAGCCATTTTGGTGGCACAAGCAGGACCTACACAATACTAGGTAGGTGGTTTTAATGTTATGGCCGATCAGTGTACAGTGTGTCCAAACGTGAATGTGCTGTATGCAAAGTGGCCAAAGAGTGGGGGGGATCTGGCAATAAGTGACTTCTTTCTCACCCGTTGAACACTGCTCGATCATCTGACATAGTTGTATGTAGTCATGTGCAGAAAACTCAGCATTGTATGGAAACAAAGACTGCAACAAACAGATCCTGAATTGTGATAGTAGCCTGAATTCAGTCAATAAGGATATAAAAAAAAATGAAGCTCCAGACAAAGGAACCTTAGCAGCACCCAAAATATCACTTAAAGCCGAGTCTCTCTGGGATGATGTTGATTTCATCATAAGCTGATCTTTTTAATTAGTTCTACTCTAAGTACTTTAAGCTGGCTATGGCCTGGCACATGAAATATGATCCCCTTTTGCACTAATTTCAGCCAGAAGTAAATATCTAACATTTTAAACCCTGGTTACCTGCAAAAGTGAAAAATTTGATTAAAGATTTCATTCCAGCTGCGCTGCAGAAACATCATAGACATTTGAACAGCCAGTATCTGATTACAGACTAAATTGATAGGCTTATGTCCATTTCGCTATGGTATGTAGCGCTCCAACAACTTGCTAAAAGCCTGACAATCGCTGTGTGAGAGAGACAAACTTAGCAAGTAAGGATTCCGTCAACTTTTGGCAGACTGAATGTTTTTACAGCTGAATTTGTTAAACTGCCCCCAAACCTATCATGATCTAAGAAAAGATTATAAAATCTTTCTCTTTTTCTTTTTCGAATGTTTGCCACAATTCAGACCCAGCAACATCCAACAGGTTTTCCCAGACTGCCACACATTTATAGTGAGTTTGAGTTTAGCGTGATTATCAAAAGTGTTACTATTCCTTTTGAAGAAGGACAGCAAAGCCTGTCAGCCACATATGATGGAGAGTCTGTAGACATCAAAGTGTAAACCAGCATCAGGCCAATCTGTGCTTAAATAATGAATGGCACAGATGAGTAAGGGCGATCCTTTTGCACCTTGTTTTGCAAAAAGTCTTGATTTATGCTAAGATTTACAATTCTCAGGTTTAACTCTTACTCACCATCTTATAATGATTGTTATGATGCAGTGCAGCTGGGAAAGAGGACCCAGGATCTGTCAATGCTGACACTTTGGTTCTCTTTTCAACTGCTCCTTTTGAAGTCAACCACTAAATATGTTGCAGAGACAAAACCAAACCGTTTCCAAAGATCCAATATTTTACTCACCCCATTGTACATACCCTTAAAAAGCTCCAGGGGACAATCTCACATAGATTAGCTAATATTTGTACCTAAGAACTGCTAATGTAATCGTAATGACTTTTCTGTGCTTATCCCAGGACTCCTATTTACAATATTCTCAGACTCAACACCTACTACTGTTTGACTTTACAGCAGTAGAAGAGTAATAATTTATAATCCCACTAATGGGTGTCACCCAGAAGAGGGTGAGTTCCATTTTAAGCCTGCTTCCTCTCCAGGTTTCTTCCTTATATTGTCTCAGCATTTATTTATTTATTTCTTAATTTATTTATTTATTTTATTTATTTATTTATTTGCCACTGGACTGCTCATTAAGGATTTAAATCTACATCAAATACTACAACTTCTATAAAGCTGCATTGTGCTGATGTCTATTATTAACAGAGCTATACAAATAAAATTGAACAGAATTTAATTGAATTAAGCGCTGTCCAGATTCATGCATGTATCGCAAAAAAAATATGCAACTACATTATTATTTTTCCAGGCAAGAATGATATCTTTGGAGAGATGATCCACTCGTATGCAAAACCAGGAAAGTCGACAGCAGATGTGCGAGCTCTGAGCTACTGTGATCTGCACACCATCAACCGGGAAGAACTGCTTGAGGTGCTGGATATGTACCCTGAGTTCTCCGACCACTTCCTTACCAACCTGGAGCTCACCTTTAACCTTAGGGATGAGAACCAAGTAAGAATTTATTGGCACTGTAAAAGAGTGTCCATTTATAATGTTATTCACCCCTAGTATACTTCTTACGCTCTGTCCTGCTATAATAGGTGAATTTCCCTCTGGGATGAATGAAGTTATCTATTTATCTGTCTGTCTGGTTTTCTATCCATCTTTCAATCTATTTTTATTTCATTCTTTCTTTCTTGCTCTCTTTCTTTAGTTTTTTCTTTCTTTCTTTACTGAGATTACAACAAGACACCACTTTGCCATAGTTGTAGCAGTAATCAGAGTAGTAATAAATATTTTTGCAGAATTTCTCTGTGCATATTTTCAGTACGGAAGTATGTAGGCCCTAAGCGGCCATACATTATTAATTTTTTTCTTTGTTGTTTTCTCATGATCTCATCATAATCTCAAAACATGTGCACATTTTATTCTACAACATAAAATACATCAGTAATGATTTTTTTAAAGCTTTTACATGTCTTAAAAAAGGCGGTTACTAACAAGTAGCTAAATGGTACTACAGAGGTTTTCGGGGACTTTAAACATCATCACGCCGAACAGGAAAACTCATCTACTACATCCTCGTTGTATTCATACTGCCACTCTTGCAAACTATTCAAACTTAAACTTTCTAACTTGTAGATTTACCAGTTTATAATATTTTCCAATTGTAGTGTTTTTTTTTTTTTAAATAAAGATTGAAAGAGTTGTCGTAAGATTAGTGGTGGTGACATTGAAGTCATGCAACAGTGGTGTAGTTTGTTAATAGCTTAACATTAGCTTTTTACTTCTGGCGATTGTATTTAGGCTTCAAAATTCATAAAAGTTGTGAAGATTATCTTGATGAACAAAACATGTTGTTGGTCTCAGAGCTTATTTTCTGCAATAATACAAAAACCAATGGAAAGGGAACCAGTTTTTGTCGAGGGAACCAGTGTGAACTTCTGGGTTGGCCTATGAATAATATGTCATCCCTGAAGGATTGACGATTTCCACATACTTGTCTGACACTTGACACCCCTTTCTCTTAATGTAGAGATAAAGTCTCTACAGACGGCAATTATTACATTTATGATGGCGAAGATGCCAACATGCATGCAACACCAGTCCCATTCACAAGGTGCAAGATTTTTTCAAAATTCAAGATCACAAGAAAACAACTTATTTGTTATGTTGCGATTATGAGAAAATTAAGTCAAGATCACGAGAAAACCTTTGGTTATGTCAAGATCATGAGAAAACAACTTGTTATGTCAAGATCACAAGAAAATTATGTTGTGATCATGAGAAAACAACAAAGAAAAAAAATGTGTAATGTATGGCTGCTTAGGACTTCTGTATTTCAGAGTGACCCTTAAACACTAATTCTTGTCTCATCACAGACCAGTTATTCAGAAGATAGTGACTCAGAAGGAGAAGACAATAAGGACAAGAGAAAGATTTCCTTCAGTTGTAAGCAAACCAAAGGTAATATAATAATAATAATAATAATAATAATAATAATAATAATAATAATAATAATAATAATAATAATAATTTATACAGATTTTATGCATGTTATCGAGGTTTTATTGTGCATTGAAATTGTCTTATATTTCCAATGTTGCATTTTAGCATGCTTGTCTGCTTCTTTTTGTCCTTTAATATATAGATATAGTACTATAATGCTGCTATTTTAAACAATGTATAGAGTTTAAATTGTCTCATTATACAGTGCCTTGCGAAAGTATTCGGCCCCCTTGAACTGTTCGACCTTTTGCCACGTTTCAGGCCTCGAACATAAAGATATAAAACTGTAATTTTTTGTGAAGAATCAGCAACAGGTGGGACACAATCATGAAGTGGAACCAAATTTATTGGATATTTCAAACTTTTTCAACAAATAAAAAACTGAAAAATTGGGCATGCAAAATTATTCAGCCCCCTTAAGTTAATACTTTGTAGCACCACCTTTTGCTGCGATTAACTTTGGCAATATTGCTTTTTACCTTGGAATGAAAGTTTTCTCAGCAGGAGTTCCAAGAAGGCGACCACATTGCCTCACTTTCCCAGGGCACATTGCTTGGAATAGCCTATAATTTGTTTCTCCTGCCATGAAATGTCATTCAGTGTTTCTGGTATAGACTGTATATTTTATTATTGACAAAATTGCAGGCATGTCAACTGTAGTTTTTCTCACTGATTCAAGTTAAGAGAAAGTGTTTTGGTCATCTTAGAAACAGATTACTAAGAGGTTTTTTTAGGGATTCTTAAGAATTTGGGGGCTTTAGCATCCTAAAGAGACTTTATTTCACATGCTTTCTGAAGAGAAAACCTTCTGTCATACGGTTCTACAGAGAAGTCACTTTCAAGACATTCATGTGTACCTACTGCACAAATACAATCTTCAAAACCTCCTCTTTATAGATAAAACTGTGTGTGTGTGTGTGTGTGTGTGTGTGTGTGTGTGTGTGTGTGTGTGTGTGTGTGTGTGGAAGCTCACAGTGGAGGTACACAGTGTTCCTTTAACTGATGTTGACATCCCACAGGGGGTAGCATCAAGGACATGGAAAATGAGAACAAGAATGAGCGGTGCGAGTCACGACTCAGCTCAAAAAGAGGCTCCGATGACTGCAGGGCTTCCAGGGAGGAGCAGCAAAAAAATCAGGCAGCTGGAATAATGGAATATCCATGTGTAGAGAGTTACACCCCGACTTCTGATTGCAGCCCATTTAGTGGCAAGCTGGAGAGAGAGGCCTATTACTATGGTAAGACATCGTCACTGTCCTTAAACCCAGTGGACCAATTCAAATCCATCTGGGGAATGTAACTTATCTCATTTCCAATGGGAATGAAGGTAACACTCTGTGGTAGATTTGACATTATAATTCATGTTACGTAGTAGTAGTTTGCTCTTTACTGTGTTTGTGGGACTGGACAGTTTGTGCATTTATTACTCTCATCTGCACAGTGCCCTTTTACCTAAAAAAAAAAAAAAGTGACATCATCAGGCTATTCAGCTGTTTTAGGTAACTTAGCACTTTAGTCTATTCCGGCCCTTTAGGCAACCCCACAGCAACACCAACACCTTGCCTTGATGTCATCTCATGTGTAAGAAACAACATTTGTTGGACCATGTTCTCACACAAAAATAATCCATGCCAGCCCAAAGTGTGTTGTTCCATTTTTACTGTTTTTGGGGACATTTAATATTGTGGAACATCCATGAGACAAGTTCCGCTTATCACATTATCACAGCTATAAACAGTAATTTCCTCACCAGCCCTTCTCTTTACTGTCTTGCTAAAAAGAAACACAAACTCCATGCCTAGAACAAAGCACAGACACCTGAAACTCCTTCCAAAAATATTACATATACATCTAACAGAAAGCTTCACCTTATTAACAGTTATTTTATATTATGTTCGTTAAACAACAATTTTTTTAATCAGTTTAATTATTAGCCTTTTTTGTATGGGGTGTGCTCCATTTTGTAGAGCATACCCCATACAAGTTTCCATGAATGAGCTGTTACTATAGGAACGATAATGTATTAGATCTAGTGCAATAATATAAACCTATCATTTATGTTACAGCTGGAACTACTTTCAAAGCTGCTGTTATAGAAAACTAATCAAAAACGTTCTGATTTGAGAATTCAGCTGTGCTGTGGTATAAACTGTAATTGATGTCATTTATCAGCATTGTTCTAGTTAGACTGATCTATTCTAATACAGAAACATGAGCTTAAAATATATCGATGATTTTCAAAATGACTCTTTCTATACTCTTTTAGTTTGATTGATGATTAAATATTAAAATATTCTACATTTCTAAAACAACGACTGAAGGGTTTTTCAAGGAAAACAGGGCACAGATAATAAAACAATTAAACAGTAATCAGATCCGATACATGCTAAAGAAGCACACTGAGAAGAAGGAAGAAAATGACGGAGCAGTTCAGGCCTCACTGGAGAAGGTCTCTCAGAAGCTTAAGTCCCAGCTCTTATTACAGACAATAGGAAAATCCGTTGGCTTACCATTCCCATCAGGTTCTCCTCAGTGTGGACATAATGTCCCATGTCACTCTCCCAGAGCCAAGCAGAGTTAATTCCACATAGCCTTCAAGGTGGCACTTCCCTCCTGCATGAGTAAAGGAGAGTGGATTGCTCTTGGAATGCGACCTACTGTATATTAGCTTTTTTTTAAACAGGTATGACCTATCATAAATGCAGAAATACTATACAATATTATACAATATTTATAGCTATATACTGTATACTATGAGATTTATTCTCAAGTCTCAGACATGATGCATTTTGATTAGACTCATGCATTCCTGCCTGGAGAAACATATACCTCAGATCAAGAGGATTGAATTCCTCTAAAACCGCTGCCTGCATTTTTTTATTTCTGCACATTGGCATGATTTCACAGTGGGCAGGAAAAGTCACTGATGTTTGCAATTGCAGAGTGTTTCTGGCTGTGGGCACAAGTGGCATTTTTAACTGGCGGAGACTGATTGAATGGCATCATTCGCCTCTTTTCTTACAACGGTGTCTGATTTCAGATCAGCCCGAATCAGTGCTCAGTTTTTCTGCTGGCTTCTAAACACACAGGTGGAAGCAGAAGATAACCTTTTGTCTGTAGTGTCTCTGTTAGGCTGCTGCTCAGAGATAGGAGCATCTCAGCGGCACAAAAGCAGTAAATAATAATAGCATAATGGGACTCTGTTGGTCACCCTAGTGATTTTGATAACATCTGCAAATAAAGTATAGGATAAAAAGTCTTCCGAAAGCACAAGGAGAATAATTCTTTGTGTGCGTGTGTTTTTGTGTACGCACATCCAGAAAGGCCAAATGCTGACTGGGAAAGTGTGAGGCCGCGGGAGGCTTTGGAAGACTCACTAGCTCAGACTCACAAGCTGAGAAGGAAGAAAGAGGAGGAGCTAGACTGCGATCTCACATATGGAGACGTGCAACAGAGACTGGACCACCTGCAGGATCACCTGAACAGGTACCAGAATTTCACCTATTCCCACACAGACACAATACACTTGTGTTGGAAATATATATTTATTTCTTATACTAAGTATTAGATATCAGATTTTTACTGTATATATTACATTTTAAGATCAGACATGCGAGAAGTTCAGAGACCTGTCTGATGACCCATAGTGTTTCCATTACTGGTGGCCCTAATAAACAAAATTGTGTGTGCTAATTTAAAACCACACACTCACACCTTCCCTATTCGACAAATTTATCCATGTACCAAAGGGAACAGTGCTTAGTGTTATCACTCATGCACATGGAAAACAGACATGGTGTGAAGAGCAGACGAAGTTCACTGATCAGTACACACACACATACAGACACACACACACGTATATACAAATATACACACTGGCAGACAGCAGACTAACAGCAGGTGGTATTTTTAGCTGAATTGTTGGCTGAGTGGGAAAGAGACATCACGGTGCAGAAATCCTTCACCAGCTGAGTCTCTGATCTCTCTCTCTCTCTCTCTCTCTCTCTCTCTCTCTCTCTCTCTCTCTCTCTCTCTCTCTCATTTGCATTTATTTTCCTGCTGGGCAAATAACGCATTCTACACTAAAGATACTGTCAAGAAATGTGCACTTGAAAAATGCCACATTTCATAAACAACATACACACTTGTGCATGTAAACATTTGTTTTTTATTGTTATTGTTGTGTAAGAAGTTAATTCAGTACCAAACAAGGAAGGCTGAAGTGTCGGCCTGTTATTATCCAAATGCTTTCATAAGGCTTCCTTTCTGAGCTCCAGTGCTAATGGGATTAATATTATTTTACTAACTGGCAAATAGCCTATCAACTCTAAAGAAAATAAATACATTGTAGATATAGCACTTTATGTCTCCTGGAGAGAAAAAAAAAACAGATTTGTTTTCTGTTATTTTACCAGATTATATTTCAGACCAATGTCAATATCAGAGTGAGCAAAGAACAGGCTCCCTCTAGAGTTCTGTTTCAGTTTCTACAGCACAAATACAGAGCTTTACTAACAATATCTTGCATGTGTTTATGCATTTCCAACATTATAAATATAAACAGGTTGTGATCACTGAGTTATTCATTTGATTTATTTTTAATCCTTTCAGTCTATATGCATATTGGTAAACTGTAATAAGAGGATGCATGTTAAATAGATATATTTAGTTCAGAGTCACAGTTTATAGTCCTGTGTGTTTTTCCAGGCTGGAGTCTCAGATGACTTCAGACATCAAGGCTATCCTGTGTTTATTGCAAAGAAGCTTATCCACAGGCCCTCCTGCATACAGCGCAGTCACTGCCAGTCTGGAGAAACAGGCCATCAGAGCACAGTCTGCAGTCAACACCAGCCTAACCTTCACACCTGCCCCACAGGAAACACTCAACTTTCCACAGGTAACATGCATGTTTTTGATTTCTGACCAAACATTCATTAAAACTCAATTATAATCATACAAAATGTACATAATTGGCTGTTTTGGTATACAGGACATGTTATAAAGCAGAAAAGAGTGAGGTGCACTGAATTTTTGAACAGCAAGGAGCTTGTTTTATATTAATCTCATCTTCTTGCATGTGTGGACTGAATCTCATTTTTACACATTAGGGCATTTCATCATGCATGTTTCCTCACACATAGGAGAACTCTATATGGCACTGCATCATGTTTTCTCCACTGGAAGGGCACCCTAGAGGGCATTTTGTGTTCTCTTGAATGTTGGGGGACTCAATGGGGCATTTCTTCAGCCCTTCCCCTTGCCCTTCCCTGAGACTGACATTCTTCTAAATATTTATAGTTATGTTTAATGGTGTCAAGCATCCACAACTCACATTAGTTCTTGCAATCACTTTTTTATGAACAGCTATAAACAGTCTTTTCTTTTCTCTTGAAATTAATAAGGCAAAAAAATCCTTTTGTCATGTTACCAAAGAAGTGCAAAGACCTGACTGTTGCTCTGACATTACAGAGCTCCAAAAATGACATTTCCAAAAATGTACAAAAAACATGACTATATTAATGATTACAGACTTTTTAACAACATTTTATGTGGAGTATTCACCATACAAGTCCCTGTCCACATTATTACTCTATAAACAATTAGAACAAGTGCATTGATAAAAATCTTGCAGACAGAACTACTATCAGAGCTACTGTTATATAAAATTTATAGAAACCTCGTGACCAAGCAGAACTGAGAAGTCAACAGCACTAAATATTTATATATATATTTTTTTTTTTGGTGCTTCATACAGCATATAATTATTTATTATTATTATATCATTGGTAAATACTATATTGCTACTGTAAGAAATATATATTAAGTGTACAGAGGAAATGAATATCTCTTTCAGACATTGAGTTCTTTGACCTAAAGTCTTACGAATTACATGTTAAGCCTGGCTCATACAGTATAGCTAATTGCATAATGAAAGACTATATATCAGACAAGGCTCATACACATCCTCTCTCTTTCTGTCCAGGACCAGGAGACAACTCAGCCCCACAGCCCTACATCAAACGAGAATGTCCTCTCCAAGCATCAACATTCCAAATCATTTCTTTCAATCCACCTCTCCTCGCCGTCTCAGACACCCATCAGCAGTACAGCAGCCGTGGGACTCCACAGGCCTCTGTCTGACCCTGGACTGCCAAGATGTAGCACTGAGTCCCTTCCATGACTATAAGACTTTACTTCCATATACTGTAAGGGGATGCATTGCCACCTTTAAGAACATTAGGTTTGTATGTGCAAGGAGAATAATAATACTTAAAGTTATATCCATGGATCTGAAACTTTAGTTCATTTTGATGAAGTTGAACGTTCTGTTTGGTTTGAGTGAGAACCCCTCTAACCTCTTTTGTAGGTTTTGCTCCAAGCTAGCCTGCTGGATGTGAATACATAACCTCACTCAAGGACTCAGGGTCTGGTTCATGACTACATTACACAATGAATAGTGATGGTGGACTCTCATCTCTATGATGTTTTATTCCCCCCATTATAAAGCCTTCTGCTGTATTTTATCATGATTGCAGAACACTACAAATTCGTTAAACACTGGGATAGTTTGCAAATCTGGGACTGTCAGTAGTACTATGTTATAAGTACTATATGATTGTTTTTTTGGTTGACGAACAGCACTTCTGCAGGTGTCAATTTTCTGCCTCGGTTTACAGTTACACAACTTTGTTATTATCAAAGTCTAAAAATTCAGGACATATTAAGAAACTGGTATTTGAGAATATCAATATTTTCTCACACATGTAATTACCACTTTCATGTACTTACAGCACATTCCTGTTTTAAAGGTTAAGCAGCATGTGGCAAGTCTGTCCATAGAAAAGTGCATGTTTGAAAGCATTACCTGTTGCATGCTTGCAACATACTGGAAAGCAAGTGTAGTGTGATTCTGGCATGAATCTAAAATGTTTTTGTTTTTTATTTTATTGAGTCACATTTCTTTGCACATGAAACCGAATACTGGAGGCCTAGAACTATTTTGATGACCAAAGCTCTGGAACCACACATGTAGCTCCGAAAAGTAAATACATACTTTTATTTA
>JAFFST010048263.1:106247-116453 GCA_022414735.1 Noturus placidus | reverse complement strand
GTTCCTCAGACTGAGCCACACACCCTGCTAAAAAAGAAATAAATGAACCTGCACAGAAATTCTAATGGTTTCCACTACAAATATCATATAAATACATCCTTAATGGTATCCACTAGACATAACATGCCAACAATAGAAGGCAACAAATTACCAGTAGAGACCCTCAGGGACCATTACAGTTTCCATTAAACCTATACAATTCCCTTTATAGCCATGAGGGTTTCTCTTGGGGGTTTTTTTGTTTTGTTTTGGGTTTTGTTTTGAGTTGGGCAGTTACTCCATTATCAGGAATCTGTAATCCAGAGCTCATGTTCATACTGCATACTAGACGTATAAACTGTCGACGTGAACGGGAACTCTGGGCCTGTCTCTTTCATCCAAAAAAGATGTCTTTATCGACTCTCATTTACTAACCAGGGACATCCCTTAAAAGAGCAACTTCAGACTTGGGTCTGACTTAAAATCAATGCGTGTCACTCAGGTTGCTCAGGGAAGAACTCAGACAGCGACCTTTGCAGCACTCTGGACTGATTAAACCCTCTTCTTCCCCTCGCTGTCAGTCTGTTTCATGCTCATCCTGGTTTTAATCAGCCTCTGTTCACATTCTCATTTTGCAAGGGCAGGGTCCACAGTTGTCTGTCTGCTCGGTGTTCAGTAGCATGTACACTTTCGTGTAAAGTCTGAATATGCCTGTAGACACACTTCAAGTGACCTGATGACAGGCATGTTTCCTTGTAAAAGCGAACAGCCGTAGGGCCGCTATATGAAAGAGTTCTTTGTCATTTGTGCAAATGTGGCTTTTTTTTCTTTCAAAAAGGTGCAGTCAATCATGGGCACTTTCGCGCTTTGATTTTTTAAAAATGGAGTTCTGTGGAAATGGATTAGGATGTCTGTAATACAGTGCGCAGCACATACGCATGTGTATACACACACACACACACACACACACACACAAGCTACGGGAGAGAGTGAGTAGGAGGAGGATTACCTCCACTGTCCCGTGCACTCACTTTCCTGTCCCTCATTTTGTCTTGCTGCTTAATTTGTGTGTTAAATAGGAGACTTGGACCGGTCAGGCAGGACTGGGCTGCATAATTATTATAGCTTTTATTTTTTCTTCTTTTTTTTTTAAATGCAGAATGTGACTAGCATGTGACAGGCTTTGGTTTTAAGGCAGTCTTAGAAAAAAAAAATACATGAAAGCCTCAGCCAGCACAGAGTATTTAGAGCCCAGACCCATGCAGTTACATTTTTGTATACATATTTTAAATGCTTCCGTTATTACCACTAAATAGTTACAGCTGCATTGATGCACAAACATTTATCTGTGCCAGGCAGCCTAGCATCTCAGTGCAGCTTGCAGACCTTGCCTGTTTCAGCCTGGTATGAGCATGTTTTTTCATGCATATTTCTCTTTGATTCGGCTCACAGACCACTGAGAGACTCAGCCAGTGAAAATGCAAATATGTTGTAGCCGAAACGTGCGTTTATAGGCCAGGCCGATAAGATTTGTATTTCTCCAGGACTGGAATCAATTTCTTAGTAAATCCCTTGCACAGATATGACCTGATGTGAAGTCCAGGCATTGCTACATGGTAGATTTGCACTAGTGCTAATCAGTCATGAGGGCCTGCCAGGCCTCGCCACACTTCTCTGTGTTTAGACTGTGCTGCTAAGTTTAAACTACATTAAAGGCAAAGCTAGTACATTACTGTCTCGCACCCTCACTGAGAGGTGGTGTTAGAGACCAGATCCAGCCGTTGGAGCTGTAACCTGTCGCTGCCCTTTTTATTACACACCTCACTAGCAGTACTTTATATGGGCACTTTGTTTCTGCAATGAGGAAAATAGTAGAGTAGTGGTAGGGGCTTTGGGAGTCTTTGGAGCGAACCCCACTTTGTCAGCCAAGACCCATGATCCCTGTGTTACTGTAAGATACAGGAGACTCCAGGAGCTCATGCCAGAATCACACACACACACACCCACACACACATGCACACTCCAGACTGACACGCTCCAGAAATACACAGAGCAGATAGACTCCACAAATACACCCTTCACACACACACAGCTCAAGCTGATACAGTATCACTCTACAGCGCTGAAACCACTGCCACTCTGCCAGCCAAAGAAAATATGCTGTTGCTCAACACATGGTTTGTGTGTGTGTGGGCGGGAGGGTGTGTGTGTGGGTGTGTGTGGGTGAATAGGTTCCCTCAGGGCTTGACCTCTCCTCAGTATGGACTGACCAATACATGGTCTATACTCCTCAGGAAAAAGAAATAGAGGAGTGTTTGTGTGTCATCTGAGGTCGTCCTCGAAAAATGCCAGCGTTTAACATTAATATAAACCTTGTGTATTTATCTGTGTGTGTGTGTGTGTGTGTGTGTGTGTGTGTGTGTGTGTGTCTAAGCCAAGGTTGTAAAAATAACAGGCGTTGATGTTTAAGACAACACACAGCTCTGTGACATTCGCAGAAGACCCATAGTTGAGCACAGAATTCTTGTGTGTGTGTGTGTGTGTGTGTGTGTGTGTACTTGCCTGTATGCGCTGTTTTTAGACAACTTTATATTCCTTTATTGTAACTAATGTAAACTTTCTATGTGGCAAAGCGCAACCTCACACACAAACACACACACACACACCCACACACACACACACACACACACACACATATACACAGAGACTACCCAGTGTGAGGGGAATGTGTGTTTTCTTTAGAGAGATAAGTGTGTTTGTGTTAGCCCAGCAAAAGACATGTTTCAGAGCAGAACAAGGGCGTGCGTGAGAGCGTTTACAACAAATCCACTAACGTAAACCTGCATCAGTCATATAAACTGAAATCATTTCATTTCTATTTATGCAGCACAGGCAATTATCACCTTGTTTTTCTCATCGCAGTGCACTAAAGTAATTTCCACATCAGCAAATCCGTAACGTGGATCTTCTCTAATGGCGTATTCTATGACTGTGAAACAGCTCTTAGTTCAGAATGTTTCAGCGTTTATAACATTTCGGAGTTTTCACCTCGCAAATTATGAGAGTGTTGTGTGAGGTTTTTTTTTCCATTTTGCTTGCGCATATCTTTGGTGATGAATATTAAACATGATTTAATTTCTGGTTTTGTGTTTCAGGTGGCAAGTGGACCTGCGACACCTGTGTGAGAGTGCTTGAGTGTGTGTGTGTGTGTGTGTGTGTGTGTGTGTGTGTGTGTGTGTGTGTGTGTGTGTGTGTGTGTGTGGCAACACTACGTTGACATCATGTGTAGGACTGTGGAAGATGTGTGAGTCTGGTGTCTGTGACGAGGAGCCCGGGCCACAACGGCCCCTGGCTGGGATGATGGCGCTTTGCCTTCTCCTCTACCTCTCCTCCATTGTCCCATCAGTGCACAGCGCTCACTTGCCCTCGGCACAGCCCACAGGTCAGACATCACCCCCTTCCCCCATACCTCTGTCTCTCTTTCACTCTTTGCCTTTTTGGTCCCACATCCCGAATCATTCCAGCAGCACAATACCTTACAGTCATGGCCAAAAGTTTGCGATCACTTTACATATATAATATATGGTTTAGTGATTACAAACTTTTGGCCATGACTGTATACTCCAGGGTGTCCCAAAAGTCTCCATACATAGGGGACTGTGTTTGCCAGCACACACATATAGTACACGCAGTATATATATATGGAAGACATTTTGCAAAACAGTGTTCATTTCCCCTGTGTATGGAGATTTTTGGGACACCCTGTAGCTCCAAAATGCTGCCAATCTGGAACCAGGAAGTGCTGACGTCAGGTGCCTGAGGAACTTTTCTTCAATAACACAATAACTTACATAGTGTTGGAAAACAATTGCAAAATTATTATTGGCCTAATGAGGTAATAATCAATCAATCAATGCAAGTGCTAGCACACTTAATAAAAGCACTTCAGACGCTGAACAGTCGGCTTTGAATGGAGATGGGAAAATATGTTCACAAAGCCACAACTGTGTTTGGTAAAATCCCGCATGGTTATTATTTCCACCCTGTTCATTAAGAAACATCTAATTAAAGACAGAAAATGTTCTGAAAGGCTCAGGTCTCATCTCAGTGTCAACGTGATGGGAAAAACACCTGGGTTTCTCTCTTTCTAATGAATGGCCAAATGTTATTACTTGATGATTTAGTTATGATATGATATGATATGACATGATTTATGTTTCACATAATCTGTTTTGACATGATATTTTTTCCCACAAAGCAGTTACATTGTTATTAACAAGGTGTAAACTGTGGCTAAATGTGTGTTAAGTGATAAAAGTGTGACTTTTTTAACAAAGTTGTGTGTGTGTGAGTGTGTTAGGGCTGTGCAATATCGTATCATCCATGATCTAATACAATTCCTGCACAATGCAATACAATTACGGTACAATTCCTGTCCATGATAAGAATGTGTCATCCCACATTAATGACAATATGGTTGATGTGGCGTGTTTACATGTCGCAGCTTGGGCGTCTCACACGTAGAACGAGAGCAAGCATGAAGGAGGAAGGCAGAGTTACAGCCCTAGACCAGGAAGAAGAATTAGGTACAGCAGAATTAGGCTCAGGTACAGCAGATCAGATGCGAATCAAATGTCAAGAACCTGTATCAACAAATGACTGAAGCACATCAGATTTTTTTCCACCGTGCTCTGGTTGCTGATGTGACTTGTGGCCAAAAAGATTTGAAGAGTTTTGAATGTTCATCATATCTTCATATTGTTATATCGTAACCATAAAATATACCATGAAATATCGTGAGAGTTTTAAGCGTATATCACCCGTCCCGTCCCGTGTGTGTGTGTGTGTGTGTGTGTGTGTGTGTGTGTGTAAGTGGTCTGGGCTGTTTTTGTGAGAGCTTGTAGCTGTTATTGTGTAAGCGTTGCCTGTCTGAGCTAGTGATTTATTACACAATCTCAAGCCTGATGGAGTGGTTGCTGCAGAATGGATTACATGACAGATAAGTGTGTGTGTGTGTGTGTGTGTGTGTGTGTGTGTGCGTGTGTGTGTGTGTGTGTGTGTTCCTATATCAGAAGCTAATCCCAGTAACCATTATGGACATAAATTAGACCTAAATGTGTGCAACTATAAAAACGTTTGTTTTGTCTGATTTCTGTTGTTGTTTTTGTTGTTTTTTTTTCTTTCATGTGTGTACTCTGAGTTCTTAGTTATGGTTTTGAAATTAGTTTGAAGTTTTTGTTGGATGAATTCCAACATTTCACAATAATATCACTGTCTATATATAATAAAAATAAGACGAGAAATGAAGAGTTATTGTTTGCTGAATCAACTCAATATTTGTTTGTGTGTGAGTGTGTGTGTGTGTGTGTGTGTGTGTGTGTGTGTGTGTTTGTGCACACTGCTGTGTTCTGTGTTATTAGTCAGGGTGTGTTCACCTCATTAATGCTGTTTGAAATCTCACTGCAGGTCAGAATATTGAATTATGGATGAGCACCATGACTTCTTGAGCATCGTGTAGTGCCACCTGTTCATACACACTTACTTACACACTTATATATCCACACACACACACACACACACACACACACACACACACACACACACACACACACACAGAGTGATCACAGCAGGGTCTGAGTGGTGGTCAGTGGTGCTGCCCATAACCCTTAACTGATGAGTGTGTCATGCTTCCCATACTGCAGGTTGTGGCCGTGTACTTAGCAGAACGTATTTATTAATAATTACTCCTAATGTAGGCATTCTGACTGTGTAATGAGGTGTGTGTGTGTGTGTGTGTGTTACACAATAACAGGTGCTATTGTATTTATCAAGTGCACACCCTTTAAGGGGATTTACTGTGAATTTATATTGTTTGTGGGAATGAATGTGCATGCTGAGGCGCTTGTGTGTGCGTGTGTGTATATGTGTGTGTGTGTGTGTGTGCATGTGTGTGTGTGTGTGTGTGTTTGTGAGGTTGCACCTTGGTACATAGAATGTTTACATTAGTTACAATAAAATATGTAAAGTAGTCTAAAAAGAGAGCATACCGGTGCGTACACACACACACACACATATGTGTAAACACGCACACACATACACACACACCACAAATGCATACAAAAACACACAAATGCATACATACACACACAGTAGGATCCTGTGCTAAACTATGGGTTTTCTGTTATCTGCTCTGTGTGTGTGTGTGCGTGTGTGTATACATTGGTGTGCATGTGAGTGTGTGTGCGTGCGTGTGAGTATACGCGTGTGTGTGTTTATGCATATGTGTATGTGTCTGCATGTGTGTGTTTATACATGTGTGTGTGTGCATACATGTGTGTGCATGCATGTGAGTGTGCATGCATGTGTGTGTATACGTTTATGCTTATGCGTATGTCTGTGTGTATACGTGTGTGTGTTTATGCGTATGCGTATGTATGTGTGTGTGTGTGGATATCTCAAAGCAGCTGTTGCCAGTTGCTTCTGGTTGTCACATACTGAGGGACGGGAAGGAGAGGATTAGAAGTGTTCCTGGTCCCCCGTCCCCCGTCCCCACACACACACACACAAATGCACATGCGCAGTTTCAGTTTCCTGTCTGTCATATTATCAATTTTAACAATAAAAATTTATTTCAGTTGTTTGTTAAGTAGTAAACACTTTATGTACATTAAAGTGTCGAACTGAAGGAAAGCTCGGGTCTGTGTTTCTGTTTCTTTCTGTGTGAGATGAAAAGGTATGAGGGGGTGATCAGTGATCTGATGACTCTGTTCAGCAGCACTGCCTTGTTCCATTGTGTTACACTGCAGGCCTTTTCTCTGCAAATAAAGCCTTCAGTAGCAGTGTAGGGCAGTCTGTGTGTGTTCATTTGTGGGTGGGGCTGTGGGTGGGGGAGGGGTTTGTGTAGTGTCTGATTGGATGATAGGATGCACTGTCTCTGGGGTCAGGAGGTCAAAGGGCACAATGTCACTTTGCCTGATGTCCCAGTGCACTTATGTGTAAATGACCAACTACTGATCTATTGATGTTGGTCTAATAAGCCATGTCTTATTCTGCACACTAGGGGTGTAGGGACGTGGCGAGATGCACAAAAGACACGAGTGAATCAATATGGCAGTCTCTGTAGCTGATACCCCAACATTTTCTCTTTTGAACTTCTGTTGTATACTAAGTAGAATTTTCTGTAACACTGTTTGTTTCTGTCTTCCCCTCTACACGTCTCTGTTCCTGTCGTTTCCAGTGAAGAAGGCGGGCCTTGTCCTTGCACTCCACAGCCAGCTCTTATTAACAGTTATTACAGATAAAAATGACAGAACTGAGAAATGAACAGAAACCCGTTGAGTTGTTGCGTTCTGCCAGTAATAGATTTTTTTTATTACGTGACTGTATACCCTGATTTGGAAGCCATACCTGTTACACAAACCATCCTTCATATGAGACAGACACGAGCCATATCGGAGCTCTTTTTACTGCATGAAGTTTTATCCAGCTTTCCCAGACAGCAGTAAAATGGTACAAAGCTATTCAAATTGCTTCCTGTATAAATTCTCAAAGGGTTTGAGGTATCCATCAGGCAAAAACCTTAATGTTACTTTTTTTTGTTTGTTTATTTGAGGCTACAAAGGCTATATTCTAGTAACACATAAGAACAGTTTAAACGCGAGACCCCCTGAATAGTGCCATCTCTGAAAAAAAATACAGATTTAGGACTTAATATACAAATATCATTGAATAAATAATTCATGAAATAGTTCTACAAAAATGTGTTTTGTACAAAGGCTTATTGCAACCCCAACCCTTAGACCCTTAGATAAGTGCGATTTGAGTAAATAGGTAAATAGAGAGGCGCAAGTAGTCTTAGTGGTTATCTGTCATATCACAGCAAACCAATGACTTCATTTTCCATCCTGCACTGCGGCCTATAAACATGGCCGCCATGGACTGCAATTCCCAGAACACTCACCTTTATTCTAATTCACAACCACAGTATAAAGAGATTGCTTGAATACAATGGTTTTGCAAAGTATTGAGTGTTCTCACCTTCATAATGTGTAGTACATGACATTTAGCACGTTCGCCTCACATCACTAGAGTTGAGGGTTCGACTCCTGCCCTATGTGTGTGGAGTTTGCATGTTCTCCTCGTGCTGCGGAGGTTTCCTCTGGATACTCCAGTTTCCTCCTCCAGTCCAAAGACAGGCGGTGTAGGCTGATTGGCATGTCCAAACTTTCCCATAGTGTATGAATGGGTGTGAGATTGTGCCCTGCGATCGATTGGCACCCCTATTGCCTGTAGCAATTATACATATGCTACATATGTAGTTAATAGAAATGAAATTGAAAGCCTGGAAGACCGGAGAAACATTTGAGATTTGGTTTATGATCGAACAGTTTGCATAATACCTAATCAGATTAATATCACTTTGAATTGCACATTGAATTGCATTGGCATGGCCCTAAATTGCATCATATCGATTCGCTGCCTGATTTAAATGTTAATGTATCATTCATACCTGAGATCTTTTATCTCAGAATGAGCGATGCACTCCGTTTAAGCAAACATAAGCAGTATATTCAGAGAAGCATTTATAAATCATAAAGCATAACCTATAAGCATAATAAATCACCGGTCATTTCACAGAAAGATAAAGTACATAGACTTCATTTGGATAAATATATTTGGATAAACAGTGTTGTTTTTGTACTGAGAGCAATGTTTATTAGTGCTGAGGTCAGCGGTGACACTACGATTCAGGGTCGATTCCTTGTTGTGTCATGGACACCCGAGAGTACACTTATGCACATGATCAGTGTAGAGGAACAATAGATCAATAGATCAATACGTTATCTTGTTTTTGCATTTAAGCTGCTTGAACTGTGTATTTGTAGGTGACTGACCTAAATAATAAATAATACAGAGCTTATAAGGGATATGAGTGTTATGCTGTGTCCCAATTCACCCACTATCCATCCTAAATAGTAGCCGAGAATAGAATTAGTGTGTCCAAAATCGTAGTATATTGAAATGAGCATCCCGAAGGTACCCGGATGGGCTACTATTTCACTTAGATTTTCAAAGTGTGGATCCGTGGACACTTTTTCAGCTCACAGAGCAGTTTAGTGAAGAGTTTAGAATTCCACCTGCAAACATGGTGGATGAGTGTAATGCATTTTAGAGTGGTGTAAATGAAATTTGGGAAAATAACTTAATGGAACGGTAAATTAAATTTTGTACAGAGTGTTCCAAAAGTCTCCATACATAGGGGACTGTGTTTGCCAGCACCGTGTCCATCGTGCCTTCGTCATTGGATGTTCTTGGACATCCTCTTCTCAGTCGGTTCTCAACACTTCCAGTCCTTTTGAATTCATTAATAAGTTTGACGACAATGTCGTGTGTGTGATGTGCCTGCCATGTGTCCTGTTAAGTCTATCACAACCTTGCAACAGAAGAAATGATTAGGCATTACTTTGAAGCTGAGAATTCTATACTATTAATTTGACTACAAAAAAAAAGACAGCTGTATTCGGCATATGGTTATGTGTGTGTTGTGGTTGTGAGTTTTTGCTCTGTACAGTGCATGGAGGCCTGAAACTAGGCCATTTTCTCTGTGGAATGACAATTAAGACAGCACAGTACTTGATTTGAACGTGTGTGTGTGTGTGTGTGTGTGTGAGTGTGTGTGTGTGTGTTAGAGAAAGGGTGAGTCTGAAAGAGATGAATTATCTGAGAGCCGAGGTGTTTGGGGTGTGTTTTTAAAGGTTTTGGCAAAGAGTAGAGACTGGGAAGTTGAATGCTGGAGTTTCCGTTACTAATTAGTGCAGTGAGGCGGGATTGCGTGTGTGTGTGTGTGTGTGTGTGTGTGTGTAGAGGCCTTTGGATGCTGCAACCATCTTAAACTTTTCTGTGGGGTATACAGCGCTACATGCTCTCACTCACACACACACATACGCCTCAACAGGGTAGAAGAAAAGAGGCAACAAGCCGAAAGCCGTTCCCCTCCCACCTCTCTTTCTCACTGTGTGAGTGTGGAACAGTGATCCAGACCCCCAGCTCTCCCTCTCTCCGTCTCTCCCTCTCTCCCTCTCTCTCTCTCTCTTTCTCTCTTTCGAGACTTTGCATCCGCTATCTGCGAATGGATACAAACCATCTCCCATGACCCCCACTAATAACATGTATATGTGTATAGACACAATACCACACAGATGCCTGCACACACCCCCCCCCCCCCCC
>JAFFST010048263.1:74797-93201 GCA_022414735.1 Noturus placidus | reverse complement strand
TTGATTGACACACAGTACTCATATTCACACAATACTGACCATCACATACTATTGATTGACACACAGTACTCATATTCACACAATACTGACCATCACATACTACTGATTGATGCACAGTACTCATATTCACACAATACTGACCATCACATACTATTGATTGATGCACAGTACTGACCATCACACAATATCACATACTACTGGGCAATCACACAGTACTGATTGACTCACAGTACTGACCATCACACAATACTGACCATCGCATACTTCTGATTGGCACACAGTACAGACATTCACATAATACTGACCATCACACACTGTTATCACACAATACTGACCATCACACATCACTGATTGATGCACAGTACTGACCATCACACAATATCACATACTACTGGGCATCACACACTACTGATTGACTCACAGTACTGACCATCACACAGTACTGACCATCCTATACTACTGATTGGCACACCGTACTGACATTCACACAATACTGACCATCACACTCCTGACTCACTGCTGACTATTACACCACTGACTCACAGCCTACTGACTGCCATACACTACTATCACATGGTGCTGTGTACTACACACCTCTCACTATAACACCCTCCTAACTCACACACTACTGACTGTCACAGGGCTTTTCTCAGAAAGCTCAGAGCATCTGCCACACTTAAGGGCATCTGATCAACATCTGGATTTGCCACAATGCAACATGACTCCTGTTGTAAACCGCAGGTTTTAGTTCACAAGGGAGGAAAAATGGTTAATAAAACAGTTAATCTTGTTAGCATGGCCACCATCGAAGTGTTGTTTTTCTCCTTGTGCGTTTGACTGTGGTGTTTTTGCGTGCATTGTAAAACCAAATGATGTAATTGCTGAAAATCGCAGGTAAACTGCTGTCTAGCTGTAGGTATGAGGGGAACCGAAAAGGCTCTTGGCCAGTCCATCTAAGACAATAATGATGTGGTAAAGAGTCTCACATGCCACCCATGTTAGCAATGTAGCATTCAGTAATGCCTGTGCCGCCTGCTTCAGAAGGGACAAGAGGAATAGGCTTCTCTCTCTCTCACTCTCTCTGTCTCTCTCTCTCTCTCTCTCTCTCTCTCTCTCTCTCTCTCTCTCTCTCTTTCTGTCTCTCTCTCTCTCTCCATGTCTCTCTTCTATTTGAGAATGGGTAGGGAAACGAGGTGGTGCACATCTGTTTTGGGCTAAGCAAACCGCCGTGCTGGCGTCGCTTGGGTAGACAGCCACTCTCCCCATTGCCCTGCTACCTCTGCAAAAGAGGAGGAGGAGGAGAAGAGAGGGAGCGAGAGATGAGGCACCCAAAAAAGCCATGGAAAAAATGAGCGCAGGAAGCAAGGGAAGGGCAGAGTCAGCAGGCAGAGGAGGGGAGAGCAACGGCTAGCCAGACCGCCGCTCTATTTTCGACTCCCACATAATTGAAACAGTATTTTACAGCGAGCTGCGCACCCGTTTTTCCCTTCCCCACAGCCTCATCTGCGTGCCCCGAAACCTCCTCTCCCTCCTCCCTCCCGGCCCACAGCACAGAGCGACTGATCATGTGTGGCACAAAGTCTGGGGAACGAGGGGAAAAAACAAAAGAAGGAGAACAAAGCATGAGTGTAATTGAAGTGAAATAAACGAGTGAGAGCTATGTTTGGAAGAATGAGAGGGGAAAGTGTTTAAGCTGATTAGCACTTAGAGATGTGTATGAATCACAGAGGTAGTGTTTCACGGTGCTGTTATTTGTGCACAGATCAAAGCGCCGCGTGCATTTCCCATGTGTTTCTATTTAACGTCAGCTTGATTTCTTTATCCGCTGCTATCTGTGACACTGAATGGTAAATTAAAATGTGTGCGTATAACCGGGAGAGAAGACATTGCAGCTCTTTATGTATGTTTCGCCAGATGTTAATGAGTGTGCTGTTTGTGTGTGTGCGTGTGTTTCTGCAGAATCTGACTAGTAAGGATAAGGAATATGTTAATAGGCTCACTCTGTTGAATGTGACAGAGGAGGATGCAGGCCAGTACTGGTGTACAGGCTCCAATTTTTTAGGCAAGTCTGAGATCCCTTTCTGGCTTACAGTGCGCCAACCAGGTAAACCCTCTCCCCAAACACCTTGCAGTAACTGACCTCTGAACCGCCCAATCAGCTGCGCTTAATCACGTTCTGCTTCCGGGTGGCGGAGACTGAAGCTGACTTCTTTACACTTCTTATTCAGCTGCGTGTGTGTGTGTGTGTGTGTGTGTGTGTGTGCGTGTGCGTGTGTGTGTGCATGTGTTGGTGAGAATGTTATCTTCATTTCCTTCATTGTCTTTATGATACAATCGATGCAAAATCCCAAGAAGGGCTATGCTAATTTGAACCACACACATTCATATTGAATTCCCATTCACTGCTACCCACAATTGAACCTCTGCTCTTTTTGTGAGCCCTTCCATCCACACACACACACATATGTACACACTTGGCAACTCTCTGTGATGAATGGATGGCAGCATTAACCATGGAAAGCTCAAAGAAGCTTTAAAGATGTTAATGGCCACCTCACCGTGGAGCAATTTCAGCTCAACCTAAATAAGAAACAGACCCAGCAAAGAAACACATGATTTTCAAGTGGAATGGTGGCACTAGGATGCCGAGCCTCGTTTCTATTCTTCCAGGTCGTCTCTCTGACAACAACGAAGCTTTGCTGGTGATGTGGTAGCTGGTGATGGGTGAAATGCTTTTTGCTAGGTGACGGGCTACGCTTCCTCCTCTTTTTCTGTCTCTGTCTCTCGGGGTTTGTGGTTTATGAATCTTTCTGTCTTTCTCTCCCTCTCCCTTCATCTCCCTCCTTCAGACTGCTGGCATTAACACTACGGATAAGGAGCTGGAGGTTCTGATCCTGACCAACGTGTCCTTTGAGGATGCGGGCGAGTACACATGTCTCGCGGGGAACTCTATAGGTTATACCTATCATTCAGCTTGGCTTATCGTTCTACCAGGTACACTTTCTGTTCTTCTTCTGATCCCTCACAGCCTTCCGGGCCTCTCTGCTATACTCTCTGAGACTTTCTTTTTGGTGTTCCATTCCTCTGCTGCTTTTTTTTTTTTTTTTTTTAATGAATTATGACACCTTTTCAGCATCACTCTTTTATTTATAAAGTGATAAATACATGTGATATGTGTGGATAGATATTATTCTAGATGTAATTACTACTATTGTTTTTGTCTGATTTCTTAAATGTTACTAGTATGCTAAATTGTCAGCAAATACATTCATTTTACAATAAAGTCAGAATGGTTTGCTTAGTGCTTAATTTTTCTCATTGAAAAATTTCAGTTTGAAACTTCCTGTTAGTGGATATTGAGCTCTCAGCTCAGGATGAGCCCATGGCGTTCATCACTGTTTCATTATTCCACTCGTATTGCCTCTGTGGGGTATTGCAGTAAATGACAGCATCCACATATAGCCTCCACCCCAGCATTAACACTCTCTCTCTCTCTCTCTCTCTCTCTCTCTCTCTCTCGCTCACACACACACACACACACACCTTCCTTCTTTAATTAAAAAAGTCTAGCTCAGTTTTTTTTTTATAGTCTGCAGTCCCCAGGGAGATACGTATTATGGGATGTGTGTACCTGTAGGGGCACATGACAGCTCAATAATTAGTTTGCATTTGTTTGTGAGACTGTAAGTCGTCTGAGGGATGAATGGCTCAGTTTTCAAAAGTACAGATTATTGATTATTGAGGGGATGATCTCTCACAGATCATAGTAGAACATTTGTGCCAGCTCTCATTACACCATGTCAAACAGCCCATTATTTATTTATTTATTTACCTTGTGCCAGCTGTAGAAATGGAGAAAGAGGATGACTACGCCGATTTCCTGATCTATGGAACGGGCTGCGTGCTTTTTATCCTCACGGTGATCATCATCATCCTCTGCCGCATGCGTATGAACACGCAAAAGACGCTTCCCACACCTCCTGTACAGAAGCTCTCCAAATTCCCCCTCAAGAGACAGGTAACAGAAAGTAGATACAAGATTTGATCAGTTTTCCCTCCTTTAATGTTCTCTTTCCTTCATTTCGTTCATGTTCTTGTTTCATTGAATGATGTCCACTTTCCCTGTAACTGCATTGTCATAAATATTTCACTGTAGATGCTTTCTGAAATGTATGCATTCTATGAGTTTTAAGTATAAAGCATGTGGATGGGCCCATGTGTGTGTGTGTGTTTGTGTTTGTGTGTGTGTGTGTTTGTGTTTGTGTTTGCTTGTCCGTAGGAGTTTGTCCTAGTTTTAGTGTAGCTGAAGATTATTCACATTCTCCCATGACTGCCAGTGTGCGGATCATATTTCACCTTCAGTGCAACCCAGTCTCTCTCAGTTGTTTTAAAGATTTTAAACAGCAGCAGCTGCAAATGAAAACACACACAGATTATCTGCTACTTTCTCCCAGTCATTCCTCACATGCTGTCCCTATACTGATGGGTAGAATAGACTAATTGTACAGACAGATACCATTGCCCACTTCACTTGGAGCCTGGGTCTAATCTGTCTTTACAGCGGTTTTGTTGCACCTGAATATAGTATTCTGTGTTCTCCATGGCTTGGTACAGGTGTCTGAGAGCAAAAACGTAGACTGTGTGGGGATCTTCGAGAACCTCTATAAAAAACATTGCCCTTGTCACTGTCTTATTCGTCGTGTACTGTTGGGAAAAATATTTAGATGCGTTGCTGTTCTCTCTTCACAAAGCACACTGTTGCAGAGAACATGATAATCAGTCTGTTAAATACGTTTTATTGAAAAATGCCAACACTCCAAATGATGAAACACTATAAGTGTAACTTTAAGTGTTTGTTTTTTCCATGATGGATGAAAATGTTAATATTACATTTTAAAAGCAGCAAACGGTCATTCTGGAGAAACGCTCATAATGGAGCCTGATGAAATGAAAAATCAGGATGCATAAAAGAATGGTTTTGGGATTGCATTGTGGCACACTTAATCAAAATCAGTTTAAATCGTGAGGTGCGTAGAGATGCTCTCCATTTGATAATTTCAAACACAGGTGGTGTGTGTGTGTGTGTGTGTGTGTGTGTGCGCGCGCGTGCGATTGAAATGAGCTTATCAGCTCCATGCTCATACTGTTTGTCAGATATTCCTCTGTGGAATCTACTCCAAAAGCAATTCTGACAGCACTTAGATTGAATCATCATTGCCTGAGCTTTTCATGTTCACACCACTAGCATTGATCTCACACATGAACCTGAAGCGAGGGGTGAGAGAGAAAAAGAGAGAGAGAAGAGGTGAGAGGGAAGGTTTGGTAGCTGTGGAAAAACAACCTAAAAGTAAAGCAAAAGGAGGAAATATCACTGAAATAGACTCCTCATTTAGAGCTAGTCCATCCATCAACTTGAGGGAGGAGAGATAGAGATATATAGCAGTCAGTGTGTGTGTGTGTGACGAAGAGCACGAAAAAAAAAGTGAGGAGGACAAGGAGTGAGTACAGGAGTCAAAAATGTATAGATGAGCTGACATTTTCTTAGGCATTCCCTTAGGAGATGATGTGACATAGACGTGTATGTGAGGTTGCGTGTGTATGTGTAGCCATGAAATTATGCTCCTTATGTCTCTCTGTGTCCATGACGGGTCAGCTGGCAGCTGCAGTCTCTCCTTTTCCTCTGTGCAGCATTAGCTGAAGAGCATGGACAGTCACCATGTTTCTGTCTGTCCCAGCTCAGAGAGAGACAAGTTTTCTTTTTGCCCAAACACACCACAGGCTACACTTTTCATCTTTATCTCTACCTTGTTTCTATTACCCCACCTTATTTCGAAGTGCTCTCTCCTTCTGTATTTTGTTTTGTACCGTTCGTTAGTGTCCAACTCTGACAGAGACGATAACATTCTGTTCTGCTTCTTCACTTAAGCAGGTGTCCTTGGACTCCAATTCCTCCATGAATTCAAACACTCCCCTGGTCAGGATCGCCCGCCTGTCGTCCAGCGATGGACCAATGCTGCCCAATGTCTCAGAGCTAGAACTGCCATCAGACCCCAAGTGGGAGTTTCCTCGCTCAAGGTGAGTTACCTGCCTAGAGACACTGCCTGTCAATATAGGCAAAGAGCACCACATTTCAGTCATTTTTTTCAGAAGCTTCCTGTGTGTTAATCATTTTTTAGGATGAACAAGCTGACTGTTCTGTTTTGTCTGTGTGTATTACAATAGGCTAACACTAGGGAAAGCGCTTGGTGAAGGCTGCTTTGGGCAAGTTGTGATGGCTGAAGCCATCGGTGTTGATAAAGAGAAACCCAACAAGCCAATCACTGTGGCAGTCAAGATGCTCAAAGGTATGTGTAACATGGAGACACTGCCATATGGATCAATTATATGGATAGATTATGGGATGCCTGGTGATTTAGTGATTAACACGTTTGCCTCACATCTCTGGTGTTGGGGGTTTGATTCCCACCTACGCCTTATGTGATTCAGGGGTTTCCACCAGGTACTCCAGTTTCCTCTCCCAGTACAAATACATGCATCATAGGCTAATTGGCATTTCCAAATTGTCTGATGTGTGCGAGTGTTTGCACACTTGTGCCCTGCGATGGGTTGGCACCCTGCCCAGGGTGTATCCCGAGTCCACTGGGATAAGCTCCAGGCTGCCTCGTGACCCTGTGTAGGATAAACATGGGTTGATAGATCATGAATGGATAGATCATGGATAGAGCATGGATGGATAGATCATGAATGGATAGATCATGAATGGATAGATCATGCTAACAGACTGCAGATCAGATTTGTTTATGCATTTCTAAAGAAATGGTTTATGCTATTTTGTCAGACGATGGCACTGACAAGGACCTGTCTGACCTGGTGTCTGAAATGGAGATGATGAAAATGATCGGCAAACACAAGAACATCATTAACCTGCTTGGGGCATGCACACAAGATGGTTAGCGCTCACACAGACAACATGCACACACCATTAAATACATGTGTTTCTCTAACTCTACACCTGGATTTGAGACAATGCCCATAGTTAATAATGCTATAACGCATTTAAATCTTTAATGGCTGAAAAGTGTCAATGTATATGTGTAGGTCCTCTCTATGTGTTGGTGGAATATGCCTCCAAAGGGAACCTGAGGGAGTATCTGCGTGCCCGGAGGCCTCCTGGTATGGACTACTCGTTTGACACCTGTAAGATTCCAGACGAGACTCTCACTTTTAAGGACCTGGTGTCCTGTGCCTACCAAGTAGCCAGAGGCATGGAGTACCTGGCCTCCCAGAAGGTACCATCAAATCTCACATTACTGACCTGATGTTGTGTGAACACTATAGGATATCACATTCTGTTTTAGCTATTTCCTCTTTCCTATTTACTTCTTAAAATTGATTTATTATTCATCTAGACTATGAGGCACACCATACAAGTCCCTGTGAATGATCTGTTATTATAGACATGGTAACATATTAGAACACATGCATTCATTTACCGTAAACCTGTGATTTGCATTAGAGTTGGCACTACTGCCAGAGCTGTGCTGTGACCAAAAATGAATCACCTTCTGACTAATCATATTCGAGAATTTAACACCACTGTGGTATAAGAAATAGAACAAGCCAGTGACATTGTGCAATTTTGAACCCATGTGGGCTTGAAAGGACCACTATGCTGGCGGATTAAAAATTTCACACCCTTTTGCAACCACCCCACCACGTTAGTGCAGATGTGTTCCTTTCTGGCCATGAAAATAACACCTGGGCAAGAACGTGGTTGGAGGGACATTTGGTGGAATGGCATACACTCAACTGAAAAGAAAGCTTTTACTGTTAGATACATTTCTTTCACATGAATTGAACGATGTTTGTTGTAGACACATGATTAGTGCTGATGACCTCTCCTCTGTGTGTGTGTGTGTGTGTGTGTGTGTGTGTGTGTGTGTGTGTGTGTAGTGTATCCATAGAGACCTAGCGGCCAGGAACGTTCTGGTGACGGAGGATAATGTGATGAAAATTGCTGACTTTGGTCTGGCCAGAGACGTGCACAACATAGACTACTACAAAAAGACCACCAATGTGAGTTACTCCAGCTTCTCAAATGCTTGTACAAATGGTTAGGGGTTACGAAACTGTTGATATGTCGATTATAGTTTGATGCTATTGGTGTAAGTTGGCTTTGCTGGCAGTGCCAGACTGGTTATGCTGACAAGACAAATACTGCTGATGTTCTTGTATCACAAATACATCAAATAAACATGAAATAATCATAAGAAAGGTTATTCAAACTGTTGTTGTTATTACTGATTTTGCATGCAGTATTGCGCTTTAGTGAAGTCCAGTAGAGGACACAGCTTTGAATTCAAGTGACCTGCGGCAGTTCTGAGGGGTTTTAGCTTGTGGGAATGTTTAAATGCCCTGTATGGTGGAAGCAGCGTATTAGATGGGACAGTAGAGGATTAGAAGAGCGCTGTGTTGATGTTAGCTGGGCGTCTGTGAGCTCTGCTGGCTCAGCTCATCTCTTGTTCTGATCCGCTGTGTATGCTTTCAGGGTCGTTTACCCGTTAAATGGATGGCACCGGAGGCTCTGTTTGACCGGGTCTATACACACCAGAGCGACGTGTGAGTTGACAATGCCACGCATACCTGTTATTTTCCCCTTCACGCCATCTTTTCTTCACAACTGCACAGTATGCCGATGTTTGAGCACAGTGCTTGTATCTGTTAGCATCAAACGCAGCTGAGCGTGTGGTTGTGTATGTTTTACTGTCATTCTTTGATGCATCCATTCCAAATTAATGGTGTGTGTGTGTGTGTGTGTTTGTGTGTGTGTGTGTGTGTGTGTGTGTGTAAGATGAGAGCAAGTTCCTGTTCATTGTCTGTTCTCACAGTCAGGCTTGATTGGTATGTCAGTGTAACACTGTAGTACAGTGTAGTGTACACACACACTCACACACACACATATGTACACGCAGTGCAATATTTCCCAATGGAATGTAATCATTCTTACCCAAACTCAGACTGCAGCAGTGAAATCATATTATTAGCTCTAGGCACTACAATACTGGGAAAAGAAGTGCTTTATTTTTGCTTCTACTGTGTGTGTGTGTGTGTATGTGTGTGTGTGTGTACACACGCCACTCTTAGAATTTTTGCCTGCTGATCTGTGTGAATAAGATCTGCGTCTGACATAAAGCTAATGAATGGATACTGATGAGATGATGGGCCAATTATTCAGCATTCATAGAGATTCTTATGTTTTGTGTGTGTGTCTGTGTGTGTGTGTCTGTGTGAGAGGGAAACAGGCGAGAGAGAGAGAGAGTTTAGCTAGCTAACGTAAACTGACTCTCAACGCCCCTTGTCTTTCAGCGTAGCTAATTTGATTAGCACTGCACAGTGGGGGTGTGGAAGAAATAGGGCCAAACAAAAGAGCCCTGAGTTAACAGAACAGCTTGTGATAACACACACACACACACACACACAAACACTGCTTTAATGGACTTGCCTATCTTATCACAGACACATATTATAAGCCTCACTGAGAACTGGCCTCTCACATCCGCCAACAACCGAACACCCCAGAGAGAGTGAGACACTGAGAGAGAGAGCGGGAGAGAGAGAGAGAGAGAGAGAGAGAGACTGAGAGATAGAGAGACTGAGAGAGAGAGAGACACTGAGAGAGAGAGAGAGAGAGAGAGAGAGAGAGACACTGAGAGAGAGAGAGAAAGAGAAGGGAGAGAGAGTTTTCTGTGGTGTTTCCACATCATCTTCTTTCATGCAAGATGATAAATTCAGCAATTTTATGTAACAATCTACAACCAGAGTCAGAAAAAGTGGCCTCGGTAGTCATCCAGATATTCATATGGTACAGCGTGCCATCATCGTCTGCCCTGAATGCCCTTGTGGCTCTGTCCACTTGTCCACTCACAACTGTTCTCTTTTATGATTGCCTCTTTCTCAGTCTACATTCACCTTTAGCTTCTGTGCTCTTGCAGCTGGTCATACGGAGTGTTGCTATGGGAGATCTTCACTCTGGGAGGATCGCCATACCCTGGCATCCCTGTCGAGGAGCTCTTCAAGCTGCTCAAGGAGGGCCATCGAATGGACAAACCTGCCAACTGCACTCATGAACTGTAAGTCATGAACACCTCAGCTCACCTCAGCTCAACAATCAGCTCCAATACATTTAGTCCTGCATGCTTTTCTTCTGCAGCAGAAATTTAATATTGTGTCTTCACCATCAGTGAATACTGTTCATCAGTTTAGTGTTCATGTAGATCATTCTATATAACTGCAGTGTGTTCATGTGCTGAGATACTCATTGAGATTTTAAGAAAGGAATGCAGCATGGGACATGCTGTTATACGAAAACGGTCCTCAACATGGAAAATGTTTTATTCCTTACTTTGCCAACAATTGCAATTTTTCATGACTCACAGAATGATGCATCATCCATTCGATCTAATTATAGTCACATTTAATGTTGTTTGCAAGACAGGTTATAATAGCAATAAATAGTCATTCCATCACCAGCCTCACTATATTCTCTGTCTGGAAGTTAATAAGACCAAAAAGAAACATGTTTGTCTTGTTGCCAAGAAACCACAAAGCAGAAAGACATCTGTCCTGAAGACTCTCCCATGGTGGAAAACTTGGAAAGCGTTTAAACTGCCTTGCTTGGGAAGGGGGGGGACGGCAATAAAAATCCTCACAGAATTTGTAATGGTTTTAATGGTAATGATGGGAATTGTATTGATTGTAATGGTCCCTTTGGGTCTCTTCCGGTAATTTGTTGCCTTCTGTTGGTGGCATGTCTAGTGGATATCATTATGGTTTGTAATGGTATTTATAGTGGAAACCATTAGAATTTCTGTGATGGTTTCTATCTGGGTTTTTTTTTTTTCCAGCAGGGAGCTTTATCCTCTGATTGTAACAAAGCACTGACACTAGAGAGTCCTTTCAAAAAGAAACCCATGCCTCCTTTCAAAAAAGCTTCACCATAGCAACAGCTGTATGTTTTTTCATTTTTTGTTAATGAACAACATTCCGTAGTCAAGATCCTGTGAATTAGCCGTTACCATAGAAACAATAAGATTTTATTACGTGCGCAAAAATTGAAACCTGCGATTTAGCTTCAGAGCTGAGATGAAATGTAATAAATGGAAAAGCATATAGGAAAATGCATTGGTCATTTACTGTCTCACTCAAATGGCTTCTTTCTGTAAAAAAATAAACTGTTTTTCTTTAGTGAGGAACATACTGTAGCTAATGCTTGTATTTAGCTAATTATCAAATTGTTATCTAAGCCAGTGGTTTCCAATGGTTTGTACATGAAGCCTCCCCGCTTATGTTTCAGAAACGTGGAGAAACACTGATCTACGCTAAACAATCATTTGCATGACAAGATAATTCTGACACTGAGTTCAAACTCAGTGTTACTTGTTGATCGTTTAAATTTATTTTGACATTGACATTTCAATCACATTGACACCCCCCCCCCCCCCCCCCGCCCCTTCAGAAGAAATATGATCTGAATATAATATAATCTGAAATATGGTAGAATTAATGGTATCTGTGCCCTGCTGTTAGGTATATGATCATGCGTGAGTGCTGGCATGCTGTTCCATCTCAGAGACCCACATTCAGACAGCTGGTGGAGGATCACGACAGAGTTCTCTCCATGACATCAACTGATGTAAGAGCGTCCTCATATTCTCTCTCCCTGCACTCTCCTGCTATTATGTTACTATTCATTGCCTCAGAGATATACTCAGCTGTTATGTATTAAGAGAAACCGCAGCATTTGCGTTTGCTTGTGTGTGTGTGTGATCTCTGCAGGAGTATTTGGATCTTTCTGTACCGTTTGAACAGTACTCTCCCACCTGTCCAGACTCTAACAGCACCTGCTCCTCTGGAGATGACTCCGTGTTTGCTCACGATCCCCTGCCTGACGAGCCGTGCCTCCCGAAACACCACCACAGCAACGGTGTCATACGGACATAGAGGCTTGAAACACTACAGCAGCAGCATTATACGGGTGTAACCAGCTTATACACGACAGTGGACATCAACACATGCTAAAATCCGTCGTAATAACGGCATTAACACCCTTAAGAGGAATGTGGACTCAGGGGTCAAAGACATGTCACCCTTCAATCCCCTGATAAACATCCACATAAGGAGGAGACTCAGTGTTGCCAGACCAAACTAATTCACTCGGCTCAGTGAGTAAAGAAAGCTGAGTGTAGACTACGTCAAGGCTACCTTCACCACATTTCCTCTTCCTCATGCCCTTCTTCTATTTATAAGCTGACATTCTGCTTGTTGAAAATCATGCTTCTTTTTTTTTTTTTAAAGAGAATTCCTATTTTTCTACTCTGCCAGTTTATTTTTTTCTTTAACGCTTTTCAATTTTAAGGGTGAAACCATTCCGTGCCTATTGAACAAAGACAGAACCAGTGGAACAGTGGGGACTTATTATACAGTAGCTACATATTAGAATGACACCCCGAGTGTCATTCCATGTAGGACAACTTGGAGCTGATGGGAAAATATTTGATTTGTGTGAGAATCAAACTTAAACCATTGCTTTCAAACACATGGCCAGTTTAGTTTCTTTCAACATCTTCTTTTCCTTTTTTTTCTTTTTTCATGAGAACTTCTGACATGCCAATCTTTTAAAGGAGATTTGATTTGAGGAAATATAATTGTGTGTTTTGTATGTATCAAAATTTTCTATTGTAAATATACAGATATAAATATGTATCATATTGCAGTCCACAGCAGTGTATGTAAGAGAGAAGATTTGATTTAAAAAATAATAATAATATTAATAGTTTTTTTTTTTTAAACAATGCATTGCAAATGAGCATACATTGTTGAGGTCATGTAAACATTTAATCTTAAAAAGCGAAAAGTTTTATTTGAATTAACATGTATATTTGTAAAGATATTTATAGACTTAACATAATGATTTTAAGGTCTAAAATTATAGTCTAGGGTTTTGGTACTGTAAACAAAGGGTTGTTTTTTGTTGTCGTTGTTGAGTTTAATTTTGTAATTTATTTACCACAGATGTGCAGCATTTTCTCAACCAGTGGATTTGTTTTTTGTGTTTTTTTTTTCTTTCTTTATTTTCTTTTGTGTTCCATCTCTTTGTTTACAGTGGCAAGAATGTATAAACACTATTGGCAATATAAGTACCAGCATAATGCCATGATCCAGACGTTGAGTTCTGAGATGAAATGCGAGTGCCACATGTTTTACATTGTGTCGACTGTGATGTCAGTGTTAATATCTGGAATACAGGGACCACACATGATTGTTCTCTGGAGAAGAAATTGTCAGACTTCTGAGAGCTAAAGAATTCAGCACTTGCTAGAGTGTAACGCAAAAAGACCACCATAAATTACTATTTTATATAAATGTACACAATTTCCCTATAATCTTTCCCTTCACCTTGTTTGCCCAAAAAAAGGAAATAATGCAGGGATTTTAAGTTTTTCAAACAAAAGTATTACAGAAAATGAAAAATGTTTTACAGAAGGGACAGCCTTCTCAGAGAATGAACACTGTGGCCCTGTGTGTTGCTCTTTGATATGAAGGAATGCTTTGTGGTTAAAACCCAAGTGGCATCAATTAAGATATGGTCAAACCATTTTCTAAAAGTGTGTTTTATGATCGCTATTTTTCATTTGCGCTAAAGAAGTGTGAAATACTGCGAGGTATCTTCCATCATTATATTTGTACAAAGTGCCAAAATCTTCCATCTGCCAAACGATTCTGTTCTAGTTCCGTTAACGAGTCCAGATTCTTTCTTCTTCTTCGATCTGAGAGTGTGTTGCTGATATGTGATTTGTCTCTTGCTTTGTGAGTCAAACAATGCATTGTGGGAAGGTTTGGTTGTGTCTCAGGGTGTCCTTAGACAATTGTGCATGAACTGGCAATAATGTATAAAGGGACAAAGGAAGAGACAAGGTGATGCACTTGCTGCTAAAACAAACAAACAAACAAACAAAATATGTAGATTTAATATCTGAGGAGTGTGAAGCTCGTTCTCTGTCCCGTCAAAGTTATTATGATCGGCCCATTTTCTATTCATCAAGTGCCTGGCCCATAGGGAGGGTTTGATGTTTTGCTAGAGGTTTTGAATGTACAGCCACAGCAGCAGAGACTTAACCAGGGTGTTTCTTTAAAAAATATATTTGGTAAAGCACTTCTTTACTGTTGTTGTTGGATTACAGCACCCAAAACATTCATTGGGAAAGTTCCATCTCTTCTTCTTCCAATTGAGAGAGTCCCTAAAACAAGGGAGCACTCAGCATTTACTTATTGAAACACACTCTTTCTCCTGAATGGCTCTCCCCTGTATGACCTTTAACCTCTGATTCACCTAAGAAATTCCCCTATACTCTACTACTGAAGGCCCCACACCCCCACCAGCACTGCGATGCTGGTCCTTTCCCCCACAAATATTTATTGTATTTATAATATAGTTTGTTAAAATGTGCATACAACAGTGTTGGTTTTGTGACACTTTTGTAATCTAAGATGGAGGTAGTACCAAGACGTGTTTTGGGGTTGAAGAAGGTTCAATTCCAATGATAATGTTTACATTCTCTTCCAGACATCATGCTTTTCCTGCCGCTTTTGAACTGGCTGGAATGATTAGCAATACGGTCTAATGACCACATTATTATTATTATTATTATTATTATTATTATTATTCACTTGACTTTAATGTGTCCTTTCTTTTAGCTCTATGTGATAGTGCCATTCAGCTCTTATTAGAGAATATTACAGTGAAATGACCGTTTTAATTTGCAGATTTATTATCATTCATTGAGTAGATTTGATATAGTTTTGATGATTTTTAACTAGGAGTGAAAGTGATCTTTGCAGTATTTTCTCACAAAGGAAGTTGGTCCAACAGTGCATTCCATGTAGACTTTTTTGGAGGAAATAAAGTTTGCTGAAATAAAGTAGCAGGTTATTCAGCCTCGTTCTGTTTCTCTCACCTTCTAACATAGAGACGTGTGCAAACAAAGTTTACTAACGATTTGATATGAATGCCTTCTTTTTCCTCCATGTCCCTGTTCTGAGAACATTCCACTGTATTTCCGTTTCACCCACAGCGGTGAACTCCTCCATACTTACAGTCTGTGCCTGGAAAAACATTTCTATTCATTAAAAGATTTTCAATAAATACATTACATTAAAATGGTGATATTTTATTCTGTGCACTGTGCATCATGGCTTGTCTTTGTTTGCTACTCGGATTCATTTCTCAAACAGTTTTCTTACTATAGACTGAAAAACAAATTCACTATATGCATACACTTTAGGACCAAAAAAATGTGGTCCTTCCCCAAACTGTTGCCATGAAGATGAAAGTACACAATTGTATAGGACGTCTCTATATACTGCAGCATTACAATTTCCCTTCACTGGAACTTAGTGTCCCAAACCTGTTCCAGCATAACAATACCCCTCTGCACAAAGCGAGCTCCATGAAGCTATGGTTTTTCCAAGTACAACCCTCAGCCCCATTGAACACCTTTGGGATAAATTGGAATGCAGAATTTCTCTTTGCTGAATGAGCACAAATCCCTACAGTCACGCATCAAAATATAGTGGAAAGGGATGTTCAAAAAGTACATACAAACGTTCTAGTCAACTGTCCACATATTGTGTGTGTTTTTAACAGCTCACACGATGTTTCTATCATCATTTGATATTGTTTTCCTTGGCCAACCCATTCTGTTGCTCAGTACTGTACAGTTCTGTTGCTCAGTGATTTCTGATTGATTTTCCCCTTCAAAATGGCTTGCTTTTCTCCCATAAACAGCTCTCTGATCTTCATGTTGGCTTATTCTTTTTAACAACAAACGCAGTCTCCGCAGGTGAAACTGAAGGCTAAGACCAATTGTAGATGTTCAGTGCTACTTATTGTTTAAACCGTCAGTCTAACAGGACACACCTGGGTAACAAGAAACACCTATCAGTCACCAATATTTTTGCTCGCCTACAAATTGGGTGGTCTGATACAAAATGTTCTACATCGTTTAACACATCGACATACACATACCCAGTGAATTTCTAAGCTCTCATATTTGTCTTTTGATCTCAAACCCAAATGTCTTCATTTTTCCCCTCATGAAACCACCTCATATATCAAGCCCTGCGGTCATAGTGACACTGCTATACTTTCCCTGGGTGCCCTAGGCCTAGGGAACCCGTTAACATGTGGAATGTGGACTCACTCACTCACATTCAGTAACTATTTGTCCTGGTCAGGATGGTCGTAGATCCAGAGCCTATTCCATGAACACTGGGCATGAAGTCTCAGTCTTATCTAGTGGCACCACATCACACATTGACACACTTATCAATACCTAGCATAGCCGATCCATCTTCTCACATTTTTTGGGGGGGGAGCGGTGGAAGGAAACACATGGACATAGGAACTCAGTATGTTCAGTGACCCGAGCTGAGGATTGAACCTGAGACCCAGGATCTGAAAAGCAGCAACTCTACCCATCACTGAAATTGACTCATTTCATTTTTAAAAATGGTGGTCTTGTATGTAATAAATCACATTGCACAAAAATCTTTAAAAAACAATCCAAACCAAAAAAAAATTGCATGTAAAAATGTGTGTGTGTGTGTGTGTGTGTGTGTGTGTGTGTATGTGTGTGTGTGTGTGTGTGTGCACTGAAGTCCTGCAGGCTCCCTGGGGTCTAAAGTCCCAAAGAGTAACATCCTTACATACTGTACTTCCCCAGAGTGCTAAAGACTCTCATTCACTGTGTGTGTGCGCGTGCGTGCGTGTGTGAAAGAGTCTCTTTCACAAATACATTTTCAGTTCCATGAATGTTTGGTTTTGCAGAGCTGTTTGCCAGGCTCATGTTTTTCTCACTCCTTCATGTAGATCACATTATCATCAACATACTGAATGTAAAGAACAAATCTAACCTCAGGTTGAGCTTGACATGATCGCATGAATCAGTCTGTCAGTGTTGAGGTGCACGCTTATGTAAGTGAGATCTCTGGCCTGACTTCATCTACATTGGTTACCTGCAGCAAACCTCTAATATGGTCATTAAAATGATTGTGGGTATCATCACCAGTTAACACTTGGACCTTGGTAGCAGAACCTGTTTTAATGAATGTCGCAGATAATCAGATTCGTATAAACAGCACATGAGTGTGTAAAGTGAATGGAATGCGCTACATGAATGTTCTGGTGGTAACAGCTGAAGCTGGTGTAGTTGCCACGATAAAACCAGGTGTGTGTGTGTGTGTGTGTGTGTGTGTGTGTGTGTGTGTCTGTGTGTGTGTGTTTAGGATTGTGAAAGTACCAGCCACTGCATCACTGAGGTCAGCTACTGATCTGTTTAGCAGTATTTCTATTCTGGCCTGTGGATTCCTCAGGGGCTGTTGGTTTTTTTTTTTTTTGTTGTTTTTTGTAGTCTTTGCTGGTTTGTATCCTCAGTCAACACATTTGAATATTTTTCTGACCAGAGAAACAGACCAAAACGGCTTACTGCATAAACAAACCTAAAAACAGAGATAACTCACAGTCTGTATGCCTGTGTGTGTGTGTGTGTGTGTGTGTGTGTGTGTGTGTGTGTGTGTGTGTGTGTGTGTGTGTGTAAGTTTGGCTGGAGCTAGGGCCTGACCAGACGGGCTGTTTACCGTTAGTCTGTGGCGTTTGACGGCACTCCAGCTACATTTTTCAGCCCTATTAAAAAAGCCGACAGCAGACACCAATGCTTATGACGCAGAGGGGAAAAGCGGGATGGGGGAAGAGGAGGGCGAGTGAAAAATGACAAGAAAGTGAGAGGGAGAGGCTGAGAAAGGAGCAATGTGTCAAACATAACGTCAGTCTGGAGTCCTTCGCAAAGCCTTGGCCCTTTGTTGGAGCGCTTGGGTGAGGATGGGGGACTCCCCACCTTGCTGAGAGCAATGTGTGTGTGTGGGTGTGTGTGTTTACTGGGTCTACAAGTGATGACTTTCAAAAACACTGCAGCGCAGAGCCTTCCAGCTCAGCAGAATGTGAACTCTGTGTCCTGGACATTAGGAGATGAGTATGACTGTTCCACATAAGCCTGGAAGAATTATGCAAGTGTTTAGTAGAGCGGTTCAGCAGTTTAAGGATCTGTGTGTGTGTGTGTGTGTGTGTGTGTGTGTGTGTGTGTGTGTGTGTGTGTGTGTGTGTGTGTGTCTGGCTCTCTTCATCTTTCCACCAGAGACTTGGAGGAGGAATATTCCACTCTGGCACACTTTCATCTCCTGCCTTCAAATCCCAGATCAGCTCTGAACCAGAGAGACAGACTGACAAATATATAGATGGATGGACGATGGAGGGATGATGGATGGATGGATGGATGGATGGATGGATGGAT
>JAFFST010048263.1:55367-66666 GCA_022414735.1 Noturus placidus | reverse complement strand
AGAGTGAGCCTGCAACAAAGCTGATAACACACACAATGTTGGCGAAAGTTGTTCCTCTGTGAAGCTGCCAGACGAGTCTCTAACCGAAGGAAATTTATTTATACATTTAGTGCCTCAGTAGGAAGCACAATCTTCACACTGCTTTATCAAAATGTCAAAGCACCTGTGGTTTATGTGTCAGTGTTATCTTATATTATTATCTCCTATTACATCTGATACATGTGTATATGGAACCGAGCCAGAATATGTGTGTGTGTGTGTGTGAGTGTGTGTGTGTGTGTGTGTGTGTGTGTGTGCGTGCGTGCGTGTGTGCATCCAGCTGCACTTGTTTTCAACCTTCCCAAGTTCTCCCACACCGCCCCTTAGCTACACTCCCTCCACTGGCTTCCTGTAGCTGCCTGCATCAAATGTAAAACACCTACAGAGTCAAAAACAGACCAGCACCCACCTATCTTATATCACTTATCACACTCCACACTGCACCACGCTCCTGCCGATCCTCTCTCTCAGGGTACAAGGAAGACATGTGTCAAGAGTCTTCTCTGTTCTTGTGCCTAGGTGGTGGAATGAACTTCCCCATGATGTCAGAACAGCTGAGGCCTATATCTTCATGAAGCATACTACCTCCACAACATGTTAAACTGGTATGAGGATGAGGTGTGTGTGTGTGTGTGTGTGTGTGTGTGTGTGTGTGTGTGTGTGCGTGCGTGTGCCAATTCAAACTACATGTTCCAATTGGAATTTTAAGCTATATATGGCGATTAAGCATCCAGGTTGGACGAAAAGCTTTATTAGCTGGGCTGCTCTCTCTTTTATCTTTCTATATACCTCCCACACCAGATGTGTTACCTTAATTACACTAATTATGCTGCTGTTTACACCCAGTATGCTCACACACTTCCTCGCTCTAACTGTCCCACTGTCACACAAACATATTACTGAGGGCGGAAAGAACTAAGTCTAAGACTAAGCATCATTGCATGGTTTGTAAAAGGAGAATGTGCAGAACAACCCAGCATAGAGAAAGAATAATTGAGAGAGAGAGAATGTTGCCTAGCAACCAGACTAGCTTGGCAGGTGCCTCAGCTGGATGTTTTCAGAGTCCATCCACTCTTTTGCATCTGCTATGGCGTGCCACATATAGACACACTGCTGTTGAGATGTGACCACAGGAGTAGAGAAGGTGTTAGTACTGATAGGCTCTGAGTACTGGACACAGACGGCCAAAATTTCCTATTACACCATAACACACTCTTTAGATTTGCTTTCCCCAAAAATATCTTGGCTTTAAAAAAAAGATGTGTGTCAGTTTGTACATGCTGTAATTAAAGATTTATGGTGTTAAAAAGTACGTTTTGTTGCACAATTTAAAGCTATGTCTTGCAAACAACAGTTGCAAACAGGTTATTATAGTATATCTTAGTATGTCTTATTTTTACCATTGCTTTTACTGATACAGTTCATCTACAATCTACAGTAGAGCCATTGTAATGTCATGTTTGGTGTCTAACAGTATAACAGTTTCATAGTAAAATAAATCATAGTTCAACACAATTAAAATAACTCACCATAGAAAGACAATATGTTTATAGACAGAAATTCCCCCTCATATATTTTAACCCTTGAATATTTCAGCACCTTCAAGAATCCTCACAGGACCCAGCACATACACCTGTACACCTACGCATTCATAAAATTATTTAATCAGCCAATCATGTAACAGCAATGCAGTGCATAAAGTCATACAGATATGGGCTTTGGATAATGTTCACATTTTGACCATGGTATGATTGTTGGTGCCAGATGGACTGGTTTGAGCATTTTTATAACTGCTGGTCTTCTTGGGATTTTCATGCACAATAATCTCTAGAGTTTGCTCAGAATGGTGCAATGAAGAAAAACATCTGGTGAGTGGCAGCTCGCAGACCTGGTCTGAAGAATCTTGATTTCTGCTGAGGCATACAGATGGTAAGGTCAGGATCCATGGAGTCATCAACTTCATGTCAACTGGTGGATGTGGTGCAATGGTGTGGGAATGGTTTTTTGGCACACTTTGGATGCTTTAATAGCAATTAATCATAGCTTGAATGCCACAGACTATTTGAGTATTATAGCTGACCATGTGCCACAATTTCCCCCATCTTATATTGGCTACGTCCAGCATGATAATGCACTATGTCACAAAGCAAAATTCATCTCAAACTGATTTCATGAACATGACAATGAGTTCAATATTATTAAGTGGTTTTCCCAGTCACCGGCTCTCGTTCAATACACTTTCAGGATGTGGTAAAACAGAACATTCCCAGCATGAAAGTGCACCTTGTGTGATGCAATCATGTCAACATGGACCAGAATCACAGAGGAGTGTTTCCAACATCTTGTGGAATCCTCTCCATAAAGATTTAAGGTTGTTTTGAGAGCAAAGGGAGGCGCTACCCAGTATTAGAATAACATTCCTAATAAAGTGCTCAGTGAGTGTAATTTTCCTATTAATCAGTACTAGTTATTGAATAATAAGCTTTAAGATTCATACCTGAAGAATAAGCAGATATAGGTTAATATAGGTCATAGGTTAGTATCATGGGCTAGCAAGTGAACTTTGTTTGCTTATTTATTCATGTTTGTAATTGATAAATGATGTGTCCACTTTATGCATGTGCATAAAGTGCATTAGCAATAATGTGAAATGAAGAAAGATCAATAAAAATCAGAGCAAAAACAGGCCTAGGGGTTACAGTGCATTCCTTTACACTGGCACTTTCAAATCTTACCCTTTCATCATTCTCTTCCAAAAGAAAAAGGGAAAGATGTCAGAAGGAAGATCCTAAGAGATGGCATGGGAGTGTGTGTGTGTGTGTGTTTGTGTGTGTGTGTGTGTGTGTGTGTGTTACATTAGACCATTTTCAGCTTCTGCCCTTAAACAATGAGTAACACTGGAGGATCGCTTGAGAATGTGAAAGATCAAATAGCACCATGCAATCAAAGAGAATCACAGAACACATGGACTTGTTCGCTGACACACACACACACACACACTCACACACTCACACATGCACACATGCACACACACTGCTTTTTATCTTACTATACTTATGAGGACCTTCCATTCACATAATTATTAATGCAGTTAATTAATGCTATGGCTTCAGTTAAATCTAACCCTGACCTAACCAAAATGAAACCTTTTGGCTCTTTTGTTTGTTTATTTTGTTGTCTTTTGTTTTTGCTTGTTAAAAAAAGTATACGAACAGCTGTTTAGGATAGTTTTGATGTTGTGAGGGGACATTCTAATTTTTTCAGGCATTTCTCTTGTCATAAACACAATCTACTGATAAGACAATGGCACTGTAATCCAAGTGTAATGACATTTTTTTACTTTAAGAAAACACAATGTGGCTTAATAGAGTAAGACAATGATATTGAAGGACTACATTTAATACACACCTTATTAATACATTTAATGCATTTTGAATGTCTCCTTGTGAGGAAATTTGGCTGGTCCTTTCAAGGAAAATTGTCAGGTATTCCTATTCTTATTGGGACATTTGATATATACCACCAAGATATAGACACGTGACCACTACTTGTCTGATGTTAATCTAATACTCTTTTCACCAATAAGCTAAGTTTTCACTCTTCCTTTCTCTATAGAGACTATAAGAGACTGATAAACTGAGGAACAGAGAAGTAAAGTACTATAATTTACAGTAGTTCACTCTACTAGAAAATCAATCCCAGCATTATTGACTTAGGTTGTTTGAGGCATGTTCCAGTCCCACAAGGTTCAAACTCTTTACTTATCATTAAATTGTTATTCCACGGTAATTATATATGTACTGTACAGTGCTGTTAAAAAGTATTTGGGTTTATCTCATACTAAATAGATATAGATCTTCAAACGAAAAACAACATAAAACAACGGCAAACACAAAATACAGTTTTTATTTATTTATTGTTTTTATTGGAGCAATAAAAAGTTATCCAACTTATCACCCATGTGAAAAATTAATTGCTTCTAGAACTTACTCCTATACTGTGGTTCATTGTCTTGCTGCATAATCCAGTTTTGCTTGAGTTTCAACTTATGGACTGAAGACCGGACATTCTCCTTTAGGATTTTCTGGTATAGAGAGAATACATGTTTGCCTCAATTATTGCAAGTTGCCCAGGCCCTGAAGCTGCAAAGTATCCCTATACCATCACACTTCCACCACCATGCTTGACCGTAGGTATGATGTTCTTTTTGTGGAATTCTGTGTTTAATTTATGCCTGATGTAAAGGGACACCTGTCTTCCAAACAGTTCAACTTTCAAGACATCAGTGCACAGAACATTCTCACAAAAGGTTTGAGGATCATCAAGGTGTGTTTTGGCAAAATTCAGATGAGTCTTAATGTTCTTCTGGGTTTCGCCTCACCATTCTTCCATGGATGCCATTTTTGCCCAGTGTCTTTCTGAATGTGTAGTCATGAACATGGATTATAAATTATAACCCCATTATCAACGCTGTTTCATAGATTTAGGGAATTTGTAACTACAGGGGCAAATATATTTTCACACAGGCCCAGTTTTTAACAATAACGTTTTTTCTTCAATAAATAGCATTATAATTTAAAAACTGCATTTTGTGTTTACTCAGGTTTATTTGTTTTATCTTAGATTCTGTTTTAATTTCTGAAACAATTTAGTATGAGAGATACACAAAAACAGAAGAAATCAGCATGGGTATATATGATGGGTATATGTATATGATGGGTAGATCCAAAACAAATTCTATATTACTCACATGCACCTTCTAATATTGCCACTGCACTACATACCTCAACTCTATTAAATCTTCTGAATATAAAATGAAGAAAAATGAACAGGAAATTCTGACAAGTACAACATGTTAGTTAGATATGATGAGGATTAAAGGTCAACATTCTCATACATATGTAAATAGAGAAACTGAATTCTTACAGCATATGTAAATATAACACTGTCCGGAACATTGACTTTCATTAGCCTCTAAGGTCAGCATTCCCCTGGATAAGCCTAATATCAAATAGAGTCACTCCAATTACCCTTAGCAGGCAGAAGAATTATTGCACTTTTAAAGCTATTCTATTTGTTAGCGTAACCATGAATTAAGATTGTAACGCTGTGTTCTTTTAATATAAAGAAAAGGAGAGGATACAACAAATAGCTACTAACAGTTTGTACCTAGGTGATCACAGAAATGAACGCAAACTCAAGCACAATATTTGGAAGAGCTTGTTTTTTTTCAAATTCAAATTTTTAAAATGATGCCATGTGACGTCATCACAACACACAACCAAAGCCCTTGATTCATGTGCGTTGAACACGAGTACAGCTAAAGAGTCTCATTCACAATACCAACACACATCACTGCGATAGATCGTGCAAAACCGTTTCGTGCAATTGTGATTTCATCGATTCAAGAAGTTTTCTGAGACAAAAGCACAAAAACCCCACAAATTCGGCAGCAAAATTAAACATTTTTGGATGCAAAAATCACAAAAAGCTAGTAAGTTGTCGTTGTTGTTTATTCTTTTCCTTGTCCCCATTATTTATTTAGCTATACATTTTTGTCTGGTATTTATTTACCTAGCTACATAATGATAAAATTAAACAAGTAACAATAATCATCATCATCTTCACCACATAATGGCTTTTATCCTCGATCAGGGTTGCTGTGAATCAAGAGCCGATTCTGGAAACACTAGGTGCAAGGAAGGAGAATTCACCCAGCATGGGATGCCAGTCCATTACAGGGCACCATTCACACACTCACACCAAGGGGTCATTTTTCATCACCAATCTGTATACCTGCATGTTTTGGGACAGCCAGAGGAAACCAGAGATACCAGAGGAAACTCAGACAAAAAATTGGGAGAACACGTAAACCTCCACACTAACAGAAAGCAACAAGGACTCTAGAGCTGTGTGTCGGCAGTGTTACCCACTGTGCCATCGTGCCAGCCAGTAACAATAATAATATTTTAAAATAATCTGATTAGGTGATGGCAAGTGTAGATGTGATCTCTACACGCTGAAATGCAAGTATTCAATGAAGCCTAGTCTAATTTTCAGGTCTTTCCGTCTAAATTCACTAGATGTTTTTCTAATCACTGCACCTCTGAGATTGTGAGAGTCTAGGAGATTGGCTGTGATGGAAATAAAGTGCTAGGTGGGACACTGCAGGGCTGGTCCAGCCTACACACACTCACTCCTGCAGAGACTGTTGTTTATGGGCTTTCATACCCGCCAAGTCTGATACAGCTACCCAAAACAACACGACCCAAATAAACACAGAGAGAGAAAGACATCCCGCAGACACAGAGAATGAGAAAGGGGAAGAGAACAGTTGTTGGAGGACAGCTATGAAAAATAGGAGAACTCTGCTGAAAGAGAGTGAGAGAGAGAGAGAGAGAGAGAGAGAGAGAGAGAGAGAGAGAGAGATGCCCATGAGAAGCACCCACTATGTCACTTAATCTTAGCATATTAGACAGAGGATGAGACTTGCATGTCTGTAGGTTGGTGTGTGAGTAAATGTATGTGTAGTGTGAGCAGCTGTTACTCCAGTCATACATAAAGATTGGCTAATCTGGTACTACATTATTCAGCCGGAAGGAATACTATTTCTCACCAGGAAAGCAAAGAATGACATCCTGTCTCTCATACTCACCCAAACACCTGCTCTCAGACACTTACACACATATAGAATTAAGCGTGTGTTATTTATGACAGCAAACTGAAGATATAAACGGAGACAGAGAGGGAAGTGAGTTAGTGAATGAAGCACTGTGACTGCTCAGAAGGAAAGCCTTGTTCAAACTGTGCGGGGACAAATATTTACTCTTCCTGTGCATTTATCGGAAGGACACAACTCTATTAAGACGGTGCCACGTCAAGAAAGGCGTTTTCACATGCCCACTCTAGCTACACCATGCGTAGAAAGAGGGTGCAAAAGATCAAAATAGCCCACTTGAGGACGTTCTGTAATTTATACAGAACCTTCAACGAGGTGTGCTGTGAATAAAAAGCAGTGGTTCATGCATAACCTGAATTACCACTTAATACTGGTCGTCATTCTGTCACACGTACCTAACGTTATGCAAGACTATAACAGGTGGTTATAAGGGACCAGATGGTGGGAATTTGGGCACACTACGGCAGAAGTAATCAACGAATACCACAGTGATGGAACAAGTAATAGTTTAGTTTTTGTATTGGTCTGAGATCACTGTATAAAAGTACAGCTCTGTTTTGCAAATAGACGTGCATACAGTGTGTAATTCTAATTCACATGCTTCCTGAGAGACAGAGATGGTGAGAGATAATCCACTCCTCAATGCTCAGCTGTGCACTCTAATGATATAACTAATAAGACAGCTGCCCAGAATCACTTCTTACTGCTGCATCCTACGACCACTGAGACCACCACCCGCACATTTCTGAGAAACACGCAACATAGTATACACTTTCAAACATTATTTATTTTTAGTCACTGGTTATCGTTTGACTATTTGAATAGCCCGAGCAAAGGTCTCAGCCTTTGATTTGAATTATTATACACCAGTCATGTATCCAGAATCAAGCTCAGGCTCCTTTGGGTGAGAGTGTTATCATCGTATATTTGTTTACATACAGGCCAATTCCTTCCAAATGGCATATTGAATGGCATTACTTTATTGCACTTATATCTACTGTATTTTATTAGTCTTTCTTTACTTTTGCTGACAATTGTTTGAAGCTGTTCAGTCCGACATGCTCAGATTAGGTTTGCAGTCGTAGTCAATTGTATTTAAAGGTTTTGTTTGCGGGGGTTATGGTGACTTAGTGGTTCACACATTTGTCTTGCACTTCTGGGGTTGGGGTTCATATCCTACCTCCACCCTGTGTGCGTGGAGCTTGCATGTTCTCCCCGTGCTTCAGGGGTTTTCTCCAGGCACTCTGGTTTCCTCCCCCAGTCCAAAGGCATGCCTTGTACAGCATTTCCAAACTGTCTGTTTGTCTGATTGAGTGGCGGACTATTTTTTGTTTCATTGATCTAGGAAAAAGACCATTTTGTTTCATATGCAAAGACCCCATAATTCAATGCCAAAGTATAATGTGAAACAGTAACTAATATAACAATCCCCAAACTACCAGGTCTAGACTAGAGTTCCCTGGATTCAAAAATAGCATTCTTACTTGACCAAATCTACCAGAATCTTTCCGCAAACATGACTTGTTTCCATAATAAAAGTGCAAGAATGAAAACTAGCTCAGGGGTCAATACCCTTGGAGGAAAATCTCTTGATTTGCTTGAGAAGCATGTCTAAATCAATCAATTCATCTCGAGCCCCAACTCTACAACAAACAAGCCAAAATACACTGATCATTAGCAAGCCAAACACCAGCCTCTATTCTGCTTATATGTTTGTGTGTTGCATGTAAATAAGAGCAAATTAGTTTGTATTCTAATCTAAGAAGTGATCAAATCTGTTGGATCATCGCTGGAATAACAGACTAGCCAGCATTGCTTGGTGAGAGACTGGGGTTTCCCTCAACTGGGAATTGCTTGGCAACTGTGTTAATGGAGTAGTGCATTTGTAGGAAGGTTTGGATTGAACATGGCAGCAAGACAGGAAGAAACACAGGGCTGGACAGCTGTAGCCAGATGTTAAAAACAAATACCCTTTGGACACTTATTCAGATATTAATCCCCCTCCTCCCTTCTGTCCCCTGTAGAACTTAGCTTAGAAAAAGGCAGGAGACACATCGATAGCTGCGTTTACATGGACAACAATAATCCACTCTTAACCCGATTAAGACCATACTCTGATTAAGAATCTACCATGTAAACAGCTATTTTTACTGACCTTAATCTAATTATGGTCATAATCTAATTAAGCCATAATCAAATTAAGACAGGTGGAGTATTCCTGTTTTAGTCACATTATGTACGTCGTGTGAGAGTTTTGCACCGCATTTTGCGACAGGACACGATCACACACGGCAGTTCTTAACATTTACAGCGAACAAGAGAGTTCGGCTGCGTCCCATAACGAAGACAAACTGTATCTTGATATGTGAAATTCTGGTGGGACGTCGGACAGCATGGCATGGGCTGTTAATCTAATTATGTTCTATAACATGTAAAATGGGAACATGACAGGATTATTCTAAAAGCGACTCATGTAAACACCTTAATCACATTATTATCTTCATCAGTGTAAGGTCAATAATTAGATTACTGCTGTCCATGTAAACATAGTCTATGAGTCAATTAAAGAACTTCCGGTAATTAAACTAGTGGAATCAGGTCTGCCTCTTGCTTGGTTGCAGCACTAGGACATTTGCCTATAATAATTGGACATCCCCAGTTTAGAGGATCTTCTACTCTTATTCTGAAATCAAAAAAGCAACCATTGGACAATTTATATCTGGCTGTGTGCCTCTGACTGTGTGCCTCTATGTGTGTGTGTGTGTGTGTGTGTGTGTGTGTGTGTGTGTGTGTTAGATTGAATCTCTGGGCAAGGGTTCAATTTTGCTCAGACATGGGCAGAGGAATGATGTAGAGAAAATTTGGGAAGACGGTTTGTCATAATGGTGCTTTTCATGCTTTTCACAATGAGATAGCCTTCTGAAAAAGAAGTGCAAAGTGGAAAGGAGAAGTGAGGGGAAGCTTGCGGACAAAAGCAGTTAGTCTGGCCAGGCCAAAGAACATGGCCCCCTGTGACCTCCTATTCAGATCTGTGACAGGATGGAGACACCCAGCTATGACTGAGATGGAGACGTCGACAAGAGCTGTCACTCTAAATCTCACTCGCTCCAACACACACCACAGCCTTTTGCTGTTGACCTGCACAAGCGCATGATTACAATTACCTATTGCCATTCAGCCTCATTTCTGCCTGAGTGACAGATGACACCCATGGCACACATCACTTTCTGTTGAACCCCTACTTTGCAGGAGTTTAAAAGACTTTATGGACTTTAAAGGAATACATTAACAATCTAATCTCTGTCTACCGCATGTACGATTATCAAAGACAATACTTGTCACATGTTTTCCTATACTGAGAAGCCTTGTTTATGATGGAAGCATCCAACCATCCATATTCCATACAACTTATCCTACACAGGGTAGCGGGGGAGCCTGGAGCCTATCCCAGGGAACTCAGGGCATGAGGCTGGGACACCCTGGATGGAGTGTCAGCCCATTGCAGTGCACAATCACACACACATTATGGACAATTTAGAGATGCCAATCAGCCTACAACGCATGCCTTTATGCTTGGGAGGAAACTGGAGTACCCAGAGGGATGGGGAGAACATGCAGGCTACGCACATGCAGGGCAGATATGGGATTCGAACCCCTAGCCCTGGAGGAGCAAGACAAATGTTCTAACCACTAAGCCACCCTCCCTACAAAAAAGTCTTAGGATGGGACAACCATTAGAGAAAGTCTTATCAAAACTGTTCCTTTGTAGTTTTACACTGCATGGCTGAATGGTCAAATTTGATTGGTCAGAAAGTTTGCTAAGAAAGAAGTTCTTATAATCATTGGTGGGGTTGAAGTTTTTGTTAGGAGACGTTTATTTAACATGCATTAGCTCACTTTGCTTACATGCAATAGAAAAATCATAGCGCTACTGTGTAAATATTCTGACAAATTGTCCCATGGTTAGTTTTAACATCAGAGGCCCACAAGAAAAATGTGAGAGAGAGAGAGAGAGAGAGAGAGAGAGAGAGAGCATGAATTTGATTGGACAGATTCATGCACATCCATCCAGATTCATGGACATCCAGATACATCCATCACACACACACACACACACACACACACACACACACACACACACACACACACGTGTATGTGTCAGCATGTACTGCATGTGCACAAAGCGGTAGAGTTGGGGTACTGGATCCTGGGCTTCTTGGACTCAATTATGAACAAACTTGGACTTGTCACGCACTCGGATAAATTTGTACTCGAACTTGACACAGACTCTGACATTTTGGAGTTGAGTCCATGTGTAACATGAACAGAAAGATAAAAAAAAATTTAAATTAAGATAACAAGAAATTAATGAATGTCTCCCTGCCTGACCAGGGATTTATCATTTCAAGTGTGTGTGTGTGTACAGAAAGCCACCTCATCATGAAATAGAGTTCTCTTTAGTGGCTTATTACGCTTGGACGGTCAAATAAATACACACACATTATGTCAAAATGCAGGTCTGGCCGAGTATTTATGCAAACAGTCGATTATGTCTTATGTGTATGTAAATAGTTGGGGGGG
>JAFFST010048263.1:30760-41568 GCA_022414735.1 Noturus placidus | reverse complement strand
GACCATCCACCTCTCCTTAATCTACCTCCAGGGTGCGGACATCCTTGAAGTAGGTAATAAACTGTTGCCAATCTTAGATTCTTTCTCAGCACTCTCACATCTAAGCAACGATCCTTTACCCAGTACAGTACACGGCATCGAAGCTCGCGACATTACACTATACACTGCTCAGCACCAATCTGTACAATCTGTAATTCATCTACATGTTGAATTTACTCTTTCAGCAATGAGAAATAAATCACTTGCAGAGCACTTACTTCTAACCAGCCTCACATACATTATAATAAGGGAATAATAATCTACTGGAAACAGTGTATAGTCCTCTTGCATGGGCATATCAAGCCTGTACAGGTTATTAATCGTTATTAATCAGTCTGCGTGTCAGACAGCTGGAGACATGCATGACAAGTCTGGCACCCAAGCTGGTATTCGTGTCTGTCATGTAAAGGTTTTGTGCACTGATTTTGACTTGTGCAATCATGCACAATTTGGCAGGATTATTATTGCTCTGTCAGCTCGAAATAATGCTTATGGTTTGATACGCCTCAGGATAAACTGTACTCATTATAGCAGATTCATACAATAAAGCCAAAATGTAAAATATTATTATTATTATATATGGTATATTATTTCAAAAAGGGAACGGTTTCACGTGGCTTTACAATTTTGCAGACCTCTATAATCGCTTTTTGATATGATTCTTAGTTTGAGAAAAATCGTATTTCTGTCAACACATATTTCTTTAAAGAGTCATATCTCAGCCAGGGATTGAATATATTTGTATATTGAATATATTGATATATGACAGAACTGGCATGTAGCAATGATCACCTAGATGGCCTGCTACAGAGTTGCCGCCCAGCACGCAGCGAGGCGGAGGTTGCTGAGCAAAGTGTCCATGCTGAACCCATGCAGCTGGGTCGGGCATGGGTTAACACAGAGGAGAGAGAGAGACGGCATTGCAAGCTTCGTTGCTTCTACTGTGGTGAGGAGAAGCACTTCGTCCGACATTGCCATTTCAAGCAACGCCGTGATGTAGGAGCGGCTAAGCTACATCAGCCAGGGGTGAGTTTGAGTCCTTTAACCCAGAGTGCATTTCATTCTGTATTCTTGCTACCAGTCATAATCGAATACTCAGGAGTATGTTGTACTTTAGAAGCGCTGATTGACTCAGGAGCGTCGGGGAATTTCATCAACCAGACCACCATACAGCAGCACAATATCCCGTTCGCCCACTAATCACACCATACCAGATCCAAGCCACGTAACGTATTTGACGATACATTGATCATATCCAGTTCCAAAGAGGAGCATGTTCACTATGTCCGTAAAGTCCTGCAATTATTACTCCAGCACCAGCTGTAAGTCAAAGCCGAAAAGTGTGAGTTCCATAAGGACACCAATTCAATTCTGGGGTACATCCTCAGCCCTGGGGGGATTACCATGGACCAAGTAAAAGTAAAAGCAGTGATAGACTGGCCCAAGCCTGTAACAGTGAAGGAGCTACAGAGATTCCTGGGTTTCGCCAATTTCTACAGAAGGTTCATCTGAAATTTCAGCTCCATAGCAAACCCACTGACGTCCTTGTTGAAAAGAAAGCCCAAACGCCTGACATGGAACCCAGCTGCCCAAGCAGCACTTGATTAGCTCAAGAAGGCCTTCACAACCGCTCCCATTATCAAGCACCCAGACCCATCCAAACCATTCGTGGTGGAGGTCGATGCAGCCGAGACAGGGGTAGGAGATGTTCTCTCACAGCGTTTTGGAGAGAGGCCCAAACTCCACCCAGTGGCATTCTTTTCACGAAAACTATAACCTGCCGAAAGAAACTACGATGTGGTCAAGAGAACTCTTGGCCATTAAGCTAGCCCTGGAAGAATGGTGACACTGGCTGGAGGGAACTACACACCATTTTATCATATTCACTGATCACAAAAACTTAGAATATCTATGTACTGCAAAGAGCTTGTCACCCCATCAAGCCAAATGGTCAGTGTTTTTTGCCAGGTTCCAGTTCACCGTGTCATACCGTCCCGGATCCAAGAACACTAAGGCCAACAACCTGTCTCGTCTGGACAACACTGACTTTCGGAGGAACCACGAGGAGCACATCATACCCCCTCATGTATTATCAGTGCCCTAGAGTGGGAGCTACATTTATTCATTTTTACATTTAGCAGACACCTTTATCCAAAGCGACTTACAAATGAGAGCACAATCACACACCAATGGTAGCAGAGCTGCATGCAAGGTGCTAGCTTGCCATCGGGGGCAACTTAGGGTTCAGTGTCTTGGCCAAGGACACTTCGGCATGGGATCACCAGGGCCGGGATTCGAACCACCAACCCCACGATTAGAGGATTAGTGGACAACCCGCTCTACCGACCGAGCCACAGCCGCCCTAGCTGAGCCACAGCCGCCGGAGCTGGATCAAGCACTAGAGAACATTAGCCAGTCACAAGTTCCAGAAACATACCCATCGGGAAGACTATTTGTGCCTGAACGGTACCGACAGGAACTCATTGTCTGGGCCCACACTGTGGTTGGCACAGGTCACCCAGGGGCACAACGCACCTACCATCTGTTACGGGAGAAGAACTGGTGGCCTAATATGGAGAGGGAGATAAACAGAGTGGTGGAGTCATGTTCATTGTGTGCGCAGAGTAAGGTACCATGGACACTTCCTGATGTCAAGCTCAAACCCCTAACCGTACCAGAACACCTATGGTCACATATAGCTATTGACTTTGTTACAGATCTACCCAAGACCCAAGGTAACACAGCCATTCTGGTAACAGTGGACCGATTTTCAAAGTCAGTAAGGCTCGTTCCACTACACGCCCTGCCCACCGCATTCATGACAACAGAATTACTATTTCAGCATGTATAGAGGTACTTCGGCATCCCAGAGGAAATAGTCAGTGATCGAGGACCTCAATTCACATCAAGGGTATGATCCAGTTTTATGGAAAAAATGGGGATCACAGTCAATCTCACAATTGGTTATCATCCATAAGCTAAAGGCCAAGTGGAACGAGTCAACCAGGAACTAGGCCAGTTCCTTAGGACATTCTGTGCCACTAACCCCGAGAATTGGATCAGATTACTTCCGTGAGCCGAATATGCTAAAAAGTCACTACGACATTCAGCCACAGGCCTCACACAGTTTGAGTGTGTACTAGGTTACCAACCCCCACTTTTTCCTTGGAATGCGACTCCCAGGGAATCAGAAGCAGTGGATCAGTGGTTCCAGAGGAGCGAACAAATTTGCTCAAACACACACCAGCGTCTCAGAAAGATAGCAAACACATAAAAATGTAGAGCTGATCGCCCCTGCTGTGAGCATCCACGTTACCAGCCCGGCGATAGGGTTTGGTTATCCACAAGGGACTTGAAACAACCACATGGCTGCAAAAATACTGCTGGGTGAGCCCTTTGTGGGGGGGTTCTGTCATATCTCAGCCCAGCCATGATTCGGTTTCCCGAGAAGCAATACTCACTTCTAACATGGCCACTGAGGACTACAATTCCCACACACGTATGTGCTCAACTACCCCGGTGTTCCGATCACACACACCCGCAGCCAATCACTTTCACCCAAAACTGTATACGGTACCATAGCGATGTATGTCAATACGTGAAATTCTGGAGGGAACGTCGGCGTGTGGATGTAGCCTAAATTAGGTTTATAAATTTACCATGTTATGTACACTTAAGAAGCCTACAAACTGTGTAATTCATAATCCACAATCTTAATTCAATTCACCCACATAAAAAACAAGGCTTTCACCTGCACACGTACTGAACCAATATAGGTCTTTAAAAGTGGACTGCTTCTATAAACACTTTTTAAAGGGGGGAAAAAATAAAAGAAAAAGAGTTTCTAATGGTTTCTTCACTTTCTAAAGGATTAAAGGGAACTTTATCAGATATGAAAACACAAAAGTTTTTCTTTTATATGTATACAGAACCTCCCACGGTGGTCGTGTGTGTGCGCGGAATTTGCATGTTCTCCCCGTGCTGGATAAGAGGTATAGAAGATGGATGGATTCTGATATACAGAACCTTGAAAAGTCCCCACAAACAAACCAAAGAACTGTTAATGGATCAAAATCTAAGATTGCATGTTTACCCCAAATATGATTCAAGTCTTTCTGATTGATTCGTAATCAATTTCAGAAGTGAATTTCCAATTCATTATTTAAAAGTCCATGGTTTCTGTTTTTATGGCCATAACACACAAACCAAAAAACAAGGCAGAAGACCAGAGCACTGCATATTTCTGGCATCTTCAAGACCATCAGCACAAGGGTTTGTGTGAGTGAATAAATCATGAACTGCCTAGCATAATATCCAGTCAAATCAGTTCCCCTCCATCCCACTGAAAGATGAATTTCCTTGTAAAATGTGATCTCCACCTGTCTGTTTTGGTGTTGTTTTTAGCAGCAAACTGCAATGTCACAGGACAATTTAAACCTTGAAAGTGATAATCTAGATAATCTGCTTCACACCATCTATAACAGCAAAAACACACTTTTAGTTACATATACAGTATGTTTGCATTAAATATGAGGACAATTTACATATTCATTTAAAGATCCGTAACTGCAGCTGACACAGGATTATCGTAACGTGCAGCCTTTCCAGCCTTTGGTGACTCAATCGTGACTAGAGCTTTCAGAAGAAGACCTGCTACACGTTCCTTTGCAGAGATTTATGTCTACAGCAGCATTCTGGTGATTCTGATACAATGTATGTACAGACACTGAGCACTTTATTAGGAACACTACACTAATACAGGCTAAGACCTTGCTTTGCTCTCAAAACAGCCTCAATTCTTGTTGGAAATATTCCTTTATCCCTGTTGGCTGTTGGAAACATTCCTTTAAGATTCTTGGCCATGTTTGTGGACTGTTCACACAAGGCAGGTTGGGTCCATGGATTCATGCTTTTGGTGTCAAATTCTGACCCTACCTTCTGTGTGCAGAAATCAAGATTCATCAGAGCAGGCTGTTTTTCCAGTCTTCAACTGTCCAGTTTTGGTGAGCCTGTGTCCACTGCAGCCTCAGCTTTCTGTTCTTGTTGCACAGAAGTTGAATCCGTCATGGTCTTCTGCTGTTGTTGCCCATCTATCTCAAGGTTCAACATGTTGTACATTATGAAAAGCTTTTCTGCTCACTACGATTGTACAGAGTGGTTATCTGAGTTACTGTAGCCTTTCTGTCAGCTCCAACCAGTCTGGCCGTTCTCTGTTGAACTCTCTCATCAAAAATCACAGCATTTACATGGACAACAATAATCCACCATTAACCCAATTAAGACAATACTCTAATTAAGAAACTACCATGTAAACAGCAATTTTAATTGCCTTAATCTAATTAAGGTCATACTCGAAGTAAGCACTAATTGAATTATCGACGAGTATTACAGACATGCAAACACCTTAATCACATTATTAACGTCATCTGAGAGTTTTCACTGCATTTTGCGACAGTACAGGATCACACAAGGCAGGTCTGAACATTTGACAGTGAACAAGACAGTTCAGCTGCGTCCCAAACCACATCCTGCTATACAGTGCCTTGCGAAAGTATTCGGCCCCCTTGAACTGTTTGACCTTTTGCCACATTTCAGGCCTCAAACATAAAGATATAAAACTGTAATTTTTTGTGAAGAATCAACAACAGGTGGGACATAATTATGAAGTGGAACGAAATTTATTGGATATTTCAAACTTTTTCAACAAATGAAAAAATGAAAAATTGGGCGAGCAAAATTATTCAGCCAAATGAGCCAAATGTCTGAGACCAAACGGATTATAATAAAACAGAAACTTGGAAAGGCCTAGCCCACCCTTGTCAATCGGCCTATGTAACTTATTGAAATTTAACTTGGGACGCTTACCATTCCAAATAAAACACTTCGCTATGCTCTCAAATTGCTTGAAATAAGAAAGAGGGACATCTATAGGGAGAGATAGTAGCAGGTAATTGAATTTTGAAATACAACTCATTTTAATAACATTAACCTTCCCGATCATAGATAAATGTAAAGAAGACCACCGTCTACATCACTCGAAAACTGTTTTATTAACGGGTTGAAATTAATTCTAACTAAATCAGACAAATTTTTTGGAAATAAAATGCCCAAATACTTAATGCCCTGTTTGGGCCACTGGAAGGCAAATGTGCACAATTTTAAGTTTAACAATAACCTTTCTCTTTTTTTTATACCTCTTGGTCAGACCAAGTGAGTGTATATTAAAGCAGAAGGACAGTAGTGTACAATCAAGGTAGAGAAACACCTTAATAAATCTCCTCAAAATCTGGGTCCTTCATCCAAATATAGTCTCTTGCCACTTGACAAAAGATGCTCCATCTCTTCCAGGTACACCACCCGCCAGCCCACTTCTCTCCTAAAATGAAGTCCGTTACAAAAATATTCCTGAGTCCAAATCACACAATAAAAAAGCTTTAAATAAGAATAAGTGCAATTGTAAATCAGTATTTCTTGCTCCGTTTAAACAACAGAATGAGATTATAATGTGCAATAAATTCATGTGGTTTAAAGCCCAAACGCAGATACACAAGCTGCAGAAATACAGGTGGTTACTGTGGTGAGGGTTGACCTCTAACCCTTGGTTGCAGCACGGCTGAAGCTTACAGACACCAATTGAGAAAGGCACCCTGACTTTAAAACGTCTGTCTGTCTGATGCAACACAGAGTCGGTGCTTTCAGGTCATACACGCTGTTCTCTCTCTATGACATGTTTAGGAGTGGGAGTGATGTATTCGCGGTCTGCTGTGCCCTGTGCAACTATTTTATGCTGACATAATACAATGTGTGTGTGTGTGTCTGCTAGCTACCCTATCCATGTATGGTGTGAGACCATACTGGGTCTGAGCCGAGGCCTACATACACCAAACTTGTCTGCACTGCAAAGAGCCCACTCCATCTTCTCTCTCACACACACACTTCAAACACCAAATAATTCTCTCGCCATCAATCCTCTACATTCCATAACGAACTCAGGCCAGTTGAACTAAGAGTCTACAGCTAGCATTTGCTCCAAGGTTAACTAGACCCCTTATACATTCATCCACAAAACATCAAGGGGTGAAAGGGAATAAGTCAATTAAAGGGAGGACTTTCAGCTGGGCAATACTTAACCAATAAAGGAGTTTTTTTGGTCGTTTTTTTTTTTTTTTAATCACTGACATTACCAGGAAATGTGTATGTTTATTAATCCAAAGTCACAACAGAGTAATAGCAAACAAACAATAAATAAATAAATATATAGCAGAGACTCTGCTCACTCAAAGACCTGACCTCTTGATCAGTCTGTACTATTTGTATACTGACCTTGAGTTCTGTAGTACCTTTGCAAATTTACTTTGGTTTGTGGACAAATACAATAGCACACTCACAGGCCATCTGAGCTAGAGTCTGCTAAATAATTCAACTCAAAAGAGCCTAAATAAAATACACAAAATAAAGGAATCCAAATGGCAGCGTTGGCAGTGGAATGATGACAAAATAATGGTGTGCAAAATAAAAAGTGAGTCAGCTCACATGAAGTGACATCACTGCCAGCTGATGGTTAGATGGTGAAGTGAATGTTGGGGTTTTTCCTTATTCACTTCACCATCTAACCACTGCTTTTTCACCCCGATGAACTTAGTTTTGCTGAACTTTAGTGGCATGCTTCTTTTCAGCCTTCTCCTTAGCTTTTTCCTTTTCCACCTTTTCCTTTTCTCCTCTTTCTGCAGCATCAACATGATATCCCCACCACTTGTGCAGTGGAGATGTCCATATCCTCCTTATCGATCAGCTCCACCACCTAAAGATTTCCATTACATGAGCGTAGATGTTAACTTCATGCTGATTTTAGGCCAGTGAACTTGGCTCTGGCCAAGATAAGTACCAACTTAGACATAGCTTCACAGTAAACTAATGTGATCCATATGTGTCTCCATTCATTCTTTCCATATAATGATATCCTTCTGTCTGGTGTTGATGGCTGAAGTGTAATGCTGGCTCCAGGGATCAGCTTATTTTCCTCCCTAGCGCATCAGCACACACAACGGCTGCTATGCTGGCTCCGGGGATCAACCATACACTCCCCAGCACATCAGCATGACAACCGTCTGGATTGAGCTAAGTAGCGTATATCTCTGGGGTCTTCAAGTGGGCACCTTACATCCTCTGTGTTTCGTCGACTAGCCCACAACACCTCAAGAGCGCTCAATGGTGATTCTGGCATCGCAGCATCACCCCCACTCAACTCAGCCCAGCTTACTTCCTGTACCTCACCCTTTCTTTCTTTCTATTGTGCTTGCGCTCCCCAGCTAGAATATTTCCGCCTCAACCACAGCCAGTTGCTGCTCCTCCTTGCTGCTTCAGTTCTTCACTGTGTGAACACAACTCTTGGCCATTTTATCAGACATCTCTCAAAAAGAAAAAAAAGGTTGTGTGCCACCAATCCTTGACATCCCACTGGGTAAACCCAGACTCTTCATCCTCGCTATTACACTTCAGTGGCTAGTTGAGCATGCTGCAGTTTCTTCCTCTCATATGCTTCATCTACATCATCCTCCCATGGCACTGTTAATTCAACCAGGTGAACCAAATGTGCTGACACAGACCACAAGAGAATATCTGGTCGAAGGATTATGGTGGCAATCTCAGATTGAAAAATAAGCCGTTGATCAACATCTGCCAGCATTTTCCAGGCTCTAGCAGCTTCCAGTTGTCCTGGGCAAGGATTGGTTTTAACACATTTTCTTGGTGGTGGAGGAATATTGTGTTTAATGTTTTGATGGAACAGGTGGCAACTTATTGGTCGTGTTACACTTGTCTTCTAATGCTAAGGCCAAACTTTGCAGCACCTGTTCATGGTTCCAAGTAAACTGCCCTTGGCTAAGAGCCACCTTGCATCCTGTCAAAATGTGCCTTAATGTTGCAGGTGATGAACACAAAGGACATGAGGAATCCTCTCCTACCCAAAGGTTTAGATTCTGTGGTGATGGGAGAACATCATATGTTGACCTTATAAGGAAACTGATCCTACTCTGTTCCATTGACTATCGATCTTGCCAGCCAATCTTACATTGTTCCACACTCTCCTATCTCATCCACTCTCCCTGCTTACCCTGGGAAATGGCCTTTATACACATCCTTTCCTTCTACTTTTGGACCTCATTGACTACAAGCTTCCTCCGTTGCGCTAGGGCTGCTTTATGCCATATAGGAGGAACTGAAACCAAGACCCCCACTTCCATGCTGAACTTGGGGGTGAAGGATGGGGTTTTTCAACAAATAATTTAATTTCTCTTATTTTTCAAATATGAAACAAGTGGCTACAGCTCCAGTGGCTCCTCTGTGCTTTCCTGCTCCGTGGCAACTCACCCTGATCAACTTAGTTTTGCTGAACTTTAGCGGTGTGTTCCTTTTCAGCCTTCTCCTGAGCTTTTTCCTTTTCCACCTACTTCTCCTCTTACTGAAGCATCAACATGATATCCGCCACTTGTGCAGTGGAGATGTCCACATCCTCCTTATCGATCAGCTCCACCACCTAAAACACCACCGCAAACACATATGCATACACACGCACAAAGAGATCAAATAATGAAAAGCTTAATGAAATCTATATCATAGCATATGTACTGTATATTGTTTCAATACACTTTCACAATACACTTTTCTGAGATATGGATGGGAGGGATGACATACTCTCTCTCCCCTGGAAATCACTAGCAAATCACAGATGTCTGTGAGCTCATGTATTGAGAACCGAGCAGATAACACTTCCTTTTACGTAATTACACTGTATTACACTCTTTCACATGTTTTGGAGGAATCACATTTTAGCCTTCAGCCTCCCTGGTTGCTAGCAGTCATATGATAGGGAAGACTTGGCTGATTGGTGAGAATTGGCATGTGACCAAATTGGGGAGAACATGAGTGGAAAAAGGGTATTTTATATGTTCACTGTTATTTTTTTTTTTAATATGCCTAAACCGGTGAGCCATAACATTCAAAGCACGGACCGATGATGTGAATAACATTGATTATCTTGATACAGTGGCACTGCATAGGGGGTGGGATACGTTAGGGAGCAAGTGAACAGTCAGTTGATGTGCTGGAAGCAGGAAAAAGGGCAAGCATAAAGATCTGTGTGACTTTGACAAGGGCCAAATTGTGATTGCTAGATGATTGGATCAGAGCAAACATAAGGTTTTCTTGGGTGTTCCCGGTATATAGTGGTCAGTACCTACAAAAAGTGTTCCAAGAAAGGATCCCATAGAAGAGCTACCATAGCACTAATTGTTGAAAAGGTTCATGCTGGCTATGATATAAAGGTGTCAAAACACACAGTACATCGTAGCCACAGACTGCCCATGCTGACCCCTGTCCATCGTTGAAAACACCTACAGTGGTGTGAAAAAGTGTTTGCCCCCTTCCTCATTTCCTGTTCCTTTGCATGTTTGTCACACTTAAGTGTTTCGGAACATCAAACCAATTTAAACAATAGTCAAGGACAACACAAGTAAACACAAAATGCAATTTGTAAATGAAGGTGTTTATTATTAAAGGTGAAAAAAAATCCAAACCATCATGGCCCTGTGTGAAAAAGTGATTGCCCCCCTTACTATAACTGTGGTTGTCCACACCTGAGTTCAATTTCTCTAGCCACACCCAGGCCTGATTATTGCCACACCTGTTCACAATCAAGGCATCACTTAAATAGGAGCTGCTTGACACAGTAAGGTCCACCAAAAGATCCTTAAAAGCTACACATCATGCCG
>JAFFST010048262.1:225507-241269 GCA_022414735.1 Noturus placidus | reverse complement strand
ATGCCCAATTTTTCAGTTTTTTATTTGTTGAAAAAGTTTGAAATATCCAATAAATTTCGTTCCACTTCATGATTGTGTCCCACCTGTTGTTGATTCTTCACAAAAAATTACAGTTTTATATCTTTATGTTTGAGGCCTGAAACGTGGCAAAAGGTCGAACAGTTCAAGGGGGCGAATACTTTCGCAAGGCACTGTATGCTGCAATGCATCACTCAAGATACAGCAAAATAGTCTTTTCCCCCATTTAAGCCAGTCAGTTGACAGTTGCAGTTTTAACTCCATCTCCTTCCCCATCACATATTAGTAGTCTTTTTGTCAATGCAATGTATGTTTCACTTGCTAATAATTACAAGTACAAAGTTACAAGTACATTACAAGTACAAAGTTAACATCAGTTAACTATAGTTATTATGGATGTACTAAAATTTTGCCTACTGAAAATTTTCAGGTGAAAATAGTCAAAAAAGAAAACATTTGACAAAAAGGTCTTCAAACAAGTGTCAAATCTAATACTTTACAAATAATTGTAATGGTAATGAGGATTAGCCCCTTACTGCGTCGTGTTGCCATATGGAAACAATTCATTAATTTCCAATTTTTTTGATAGGCAATAATACAAAACTGCTCTTTTCCTGTGCAACGTGCTGTTTGTACGTTCTCTCCAGCAAGCACATGGCATGGTGAAGGTCATCCTCTCAAAATTGTATGAATTTTTCAATAGTTAAACAAAACTACTTGAAGGAAAAAACTAAAACACTATAAGAGATAAGTGAGCATTTTTCATATTCAAAGTAAGAGAAACTGTTGTAATTTCAGACATTTTGCAATTGCACCTGGTGTTCTAAATTTTATGTATAATATAAAGATTCCAGAATTCAAGAGAAAGAATTCAAAAGAAGGCATGTATTTTGAGTGAGTCAATCCATCCACATACAGTACTTTTTACAACTGTAATTCCAGTCTAGATGAGAGAACTTTTACATGCTTTCTAGGTGGAAAAAAAACTCTGGAACTCATAGTCTGGAGAATGCAGTAAAATGCAGTATGTTTTGTGTTATTTTCACTATATGATACCTTCCACGATTGCACATTGTTGCTATAGAGCAACAATTTACCAACTAATTTATGTACTAATTGAAGTAATAAAAATCCATAAAAACATTTACTGATTTAAATTAAATAATTCATGCTCCAGAGGGTTGGAAAATCCATAGACTACATTCAGAAAGATTGTTTGGTTTTCATTAGTCTGTTGTAGCAGGTTTTGTGGGTGGATATCGATTTTACTGCAGGTTAATTATAAATTGACTTGCCAAGTCGAGTCAGACTGAGGCTTACTCTGAGCTGCCCTTGTAGATTTTTTGTGTGTATTTAGTGTGCATTTTACTTCACCTGTTAGGATACATGAGGAAATGTTACAATAGACACAATGTGAAAGTCAATGATTTAATTTATATGTTATTTTATTTTAGTAATGGTTAGTGTGTTTGCACAGTTTTGCCTTCTGGCTCAACTCTCTTTTTGTCACAACGGTACGGTAAAGCGATTGCAATACCGCACCCGCTGCTCTGATTCTCCGGCCAATTTCCCGCTCCTGCAACCAAATAATAATAATATGCAACCAAATATAACAATTCAGGCGTATACAGAAAAGGCAATGACAGTGTTTACAGGAGGAGAGACGCAGACAAATCACCCAGTAAAGTGGTGCAGGGGTGACATCATTTTGTACTGATACCTGGAAGTTAACATCACACCGGTTCCCTCGACAAAAACCCAATAGGATTTTCACATAGGCTTTTGGATAATTGCAAAAAAATAAGCTCTATGATCAACAAAAATTTACAACACTATTTTGTCCATCAAGAAATTTTTCACAAATCAACACAACTTTTATGAAGTTTGAAGCCTAAATACAATCATCAGAAATAAACAGCTAACCGTACACTATAAACGAACGACTTCAGCGTCACCATCACCAAGCTTCTGACAACTTTTCCAAACTTGATTTAAAATCATTTTCCATAATACAGATTTACTTTCTGGATGAATCTTCATCCACTGTTTTTTTTTGGGAATTATGCACAGGAGATCTGAACCAGTTTATCTGCAAAGTTTTTTCCTGGTTTAGCGCGATTACGTTTAATGTCCCCAACAACCTCTGTAGTCCTATTTAGCAACATGTTAGTGTCATGATTTCCCTCACGCAAAGCGCTGGAGCATGCAGCGTGCTCTGAAGCACTAAAATGCTAACTCGTTTCTGGGTTTTGGCATTACAGAATAACATCATCCCTGTGCTGCTCTATGGTGATTGGCTATAAGTTTCGGAAGCGCTTGATTTGATCTGCAGTGGAGTTTTCTATGAGCGGAGGGCTAGGGAACTTTAAACCTCAATATCGCAGTCGATCATGTTCATCTAATCATGGGCAGTCAAAATTGTAATCACGATCGATATTTGATTAATTGTGCAGCCCCATTGGTCAGAAACCTAATGGTCAAAAAAAAAGGTAGCTAAGGAAATTTAACTTTAAAGTATGATGAGTTTGTTAACTAATTAAGTGCATTCATGCAGACTCATGAAAATAAGTGAGTGTTGAAATCCCTGGGAAAATTCTATGCTATATTTCTTGTTGATACTCAGATGTGCCAACATCTACAGTTTAGCTGTAGCATTTTGAACCCTTTCTATGATGTTTGTCACCTGAAAACTACACTTTTTGTGCTTTTTTCAGGTATAGCAGTACTCAACAAACACCCAAACATGAATGAAATTGTAATTGGAAAAGCTAATATACCAAAGGGGAAAGGACTCAGGACATGAGGACACACCTTTGCTTCTGGTAGCAGTTACTTCTGCTTCTTATCAACTTAACTCATTAAACTAGTTAAAGTAGTTCTTATAACGTACAAAGTGTGTGAACATTTGAGACTTTTCGGCAACTTTAAATACAACCCTCATAGCCTGAACATGTTATCTGCTTGTCCAGGTCTCCTGATAAGTGTTTCAAACTGACTGAAGAGAGGTTATCATGGTAATCAGGCCAATGCTGTGCTCCTGTAATGCTTGACACACACACACACACACACACACACACACACACACACACACACACACACACACACACACACAGACCCCTCTTGGGTTACTCTTCCATTTATTCAGCCCACATTTCCATCGACACTTTTATGTCCGGCACAAAGGTGGTGTTGAAAATGTTGTATCTGTATTCTGTATACTCAATACTGTACACACATACTATTCTCCGTATGCAGCATTGAATAGAATGTACAAAAAGGAACATTTGTTACACTACACTTGTTGAGTTATCTCATCTGTTAGTCAATTTCACTTGTGAATGAATTACTCAGTAATTCTGAGTTATTGTGATCCAGAATGTAGTTAAAGGCAAAGTGTAACGGATATTTTCTGTTCTGTATTAAGTCCGTCATTATAGCTCACAGCAACTGTTATCATATCTGGTAATGAATAGTAGTATTCCAATTGATTTTGAATATTGTTTAGGTACTGAAGTGTAGGAGTGAAATTGAATCCAAACAGTCTATTAATGGTATATTCCGGACTAAGTTAAGCAGTGCACAGTGTAGCTACAATATCTCACAAAAGTGAGTACACCCCTCACATTTTTGTAAATATTTGATTATATCTGTTCATGTGACAACACTGAAGAAATGACTCTTTGCTACAATGTAATGTAGTGAGTGTACAGCTTGTGTAACAGTGTAAATTTACTGTCCCCTCAAAATATCTCAACACACAGCCATTAATGTCTAAACCGCTGGCAACAAAAGTGAGTACATCTGCATTCATACTATACTTACCTAGGTACCCCCTAAAAAAATAAACTGATACTTGAACCAGTCCCATTATAAATTGACCGTAAAAGTGTGAGCAATCTTGATCATTACATTTGGACATCTAAGTCTTAGAAACAAGACTGTGTAAATGTTTATGTTTGTCCATTGTGATGTGCTTTAGAGATCAGTTTTTGTTCCACGGAGCTAGGTTCATCTTGAGTAGAAATATTGAGGTTTCTGTGAACAGCTCTATAACTTCAATTTGGTGTGTGCTTTGACAAAGATGTCCGTTGTACTTAAACCAATTAAAAAACAAACAAAATCACTGTTTTGTTATACAAATACATAGAGGTAACCACTCAAAAAAAGAGAGAAAATTTTAAGATGGAATACAGTGCGCTTTGATGCTGAAATTATAGCCCAGGCTACTCCCTTCGAATTCCACCATGTGCTGTACTAAACACTTTTCCGGTTTCTGGTTAGATAGAATATTTTCTATGTGGAGGATTAATGCACGGAGGACAAAATCTGTTTAGAATAAGGAACGTGACTTGCTGAGTTTTTGTCAAGATTGCAGGCATAATGTGCGTCATGATTGAATACACATTTGATGTTAGTCTGTAGTAATGCACTTGTCTAGCTAAGTAGCTAGATGTAGCTATATGTAGCTAAGTAGCTAATCACATATGGTGATATGTGATTACATTAACCCTAACACTAGCTGCCACTTATTACCTGTGGAGCATTGTGCATTCTTATTCCAATCCTGTTACAGTGAAAGTATTCATTCAACACTGGGGAATTTGCTGTGTTTAGTTTCTCCAAACTGTCTCATTTAATCCACAGTGTTTACGAAGATAAACCACCTCAGAGTGTACATTTATATAATTCAGTAGGAGAGAGAAGAGGAGGTAAATAATTTCCCGTGCCAATATGTCTGAAGGTTAAGATTGCATCTATCATGGAGCTGATATGTGACAGCTCCAAAGAGCTGTCTGTGTTTATTTTGAGTGTTCATTTCATCTTCTGCATTGCTGATGCTTTCAGAGTTCACCTCGCTGACCTGCAATCAGAAACCAATAACACATTGCCCAAGCCTTTGTTTGTCTGTTGCTGGGAACAAGGATTGCCAACGCATACAGTATACACAAACGTGAAATAGATTGCAGTGGTAATATACACGACTCCCATGTTAATCCGAACGAGTCAATACAACAAAGCCGTGGTACAATATAAAGACGACTCAGTTTTTAGAATCTTTTTCTGTTGTTCTATAAACACTCTTTGTTTAAATGCTTTGGTGTGGTTTTAATGTAAATCTAAATCACTTTCCTCACTAATTCCTCAACCGTATATAAGAGAGAGGTTATTAAAGCTGTCAGATTAAGCTTGACTTCATCTCTGCTCCATGGTGTTTTATCAGCAGCCAGTAAGGCACTTTGAGAGGATTATAATGATTTTATTTTTGGCATATTAATAAGACACTAAATGTTCCCAAGACGAATCACCCTACATCTAAATAGCAAAGTGTTTTGCATACTTGTTCAGAGACAGCTAGAAATCATGAGGCATGGCTGTGGTGACTGATAGCTTGATGTGATGCACCTGCAGTACAATGGCTTTATTCTGTTCTTCCATCTAAATGGGCATTTTCACCACATTTAAGCCACTGATTTTAGTTGTGTGCAGTATTTTTAGGCCCACTTCTGCCTATTCTTAAAGGGATTCTAACCAATCTCTCCTGCTCTTGCACTTATTCACAGCAAAGGCTGTGAATACTTATGTACATGTGCTTTTTGGTTTAGTTTTTTATTTTTAATAAATTTGCAAAAAATTCAAACAAACTTCTTTCATGTTGTCATTATGGGGTATTGTTTGTAGAATTTTGAGGAAAAGTATGCATTTAATCCATTTTGGAATAGGGCTGTAACATAACAAAATGTGGGAAAAGTGAAGCGCTGTGAATACTTTCCGGGTGAACTGTAAATGAATGAACACTGTAACATATTTGACGCCATGCCCAGTACACTCCCATTCTAATGAACATGGCATTTTTTTTGTCTGACGAGCTTCATACCTCACTCTCAACTCTTTTATTTATTTATTTATTTTTTGCAGTCCCAATGCACATTAGACGTTGACCAATAGTGGATTTTACCAATACCGGTAACGATGTTGGGCCAGTACCTGCCGATAGCCGATTAATAAATCGATAGTTTTTAAAAGTAATACTGAATGAAATCATAACACTCAACTATTCAGTAAAATATAATACAAAAATAAGCAATACTGACTGTACCATGAAAAAGAACTGTACGTTTTTAAATGAAATACATTTGTGAATGTATATTAACTGTCAATAAATATTGAAGTAAATAAAATAAATACATCCAAACTGAACCAAAAAGGTAACACTCCAAAAACATAAAAATAGAGAAGTACAAAAAAAACCACTTCAAATAACACAACAAAATTTGTCAGCGATAGTTTTTATTTTGCCTCTAGAGGCCGCTCTCGTGCTGTATAATGACAGTGGATCCTTCAGTGGTCATGGCATTTTTAAGTGGTGTACAGTAAACAAAAAAGAATGATAAACTGAACTGGACTATTACAACTGAATCCATTGAAATGGTCCAACTTTAAAGGAGAATGCAAAATAATACTTCCTTGTTGTTTCTTCCTTTTTTTTTTGCAAAGACTATTAGCAAAAGAACAAGCAATGAAAAACAGAAAAAAATATGAGATCATGCATTTAAATGTCCCATAAACACACTTGTAATCATCTTTAAAAATAAACAAACAAACAAACAAACAAACAAAAAAACCTTTTGATTTGATTACTTTTTATGAATATGAAACAAATTCTGTCTTGAGAGTATGAACATCCTCCTTCTGACTGGAGCACAATTATTTTGACCAGTTTTTAAAAAAATATAAAATAAAAATATTAGCAGGTTGATTATCACAATATATAAATTTAACCAATTACCTGCAAATGCCTAACCATAGCTGCCATTATAGTCAACTGCTGTGATGTCCAGAAATTGGCAAGTTTTGAATAAGATGAATATTTTTATTAATTGGTATTAAAATATACATGAGGTGCCTGAGAAAATCCATAAAACCAGTTCTGTGTGATCAAACAGCTTGTAAGCTTTGAGAGAGATGTTAACTGTTGTCATGTATTTCTTTTGGTGTGCATATAAGATATATGTATTGCAGAAACTTGCCTGAAAAATTAAGGTCATTTCTATTCTAGGAAGAGCTGTAGTCAATTGCTTAGCTTACTCTCTGTTTAGATGTCTCGTCAAAAGCCTCTGAGATATATCCATCATTTTTAAAAATGTCTCTGTTGAAGCTTAAGAAAAATATTGTGAACATTCCAGTTGTTAAGAATGGAGATATTTTTGCACTTCACTCTCGGGGCATTATGTAATCAGGCAGTGAAAGGCCCATTCTATAAGCCTGTTCAAGTACTCTGAGGATTTTCATTCTCTTTACCGCAAGCTCGCTTTGTGAAGGATGTAACATGCAGTTGAGGCTAAAGGTTTACACACACACCTACATGTAGGCTGAAGATGTCCAGTCTCAGTTTTTCACAACTTCACACAGTTCACATTCTACATTTAAACAATTAATAAACATGTATTTCACTATACAGTCCCATCCGAAACTATTGGAAGGCCAATAAATTTTTTTTTGCTGTACACCAAGGAGATGTGCATTTGAGAAAAGATGACTATGATAAGAGACTTTAGGATTTCAGCTTTTATTTCAAGGTATTTACATCTAGATTTGTAAAACAACATAAAAGCAAAAGTATAGGAACAGATAAATCTTGAAGTAGGGATATCGATCGCGATTACGATTTTGACTGCCTACGATTAAATGAACATGATCGACTGCTATATTAGCATTTAAAGTTCGTCCTCCGCTAATAGAAAACTCTGCTGCAGATAAAATCAAGTGCTTCCTACACTTACAGCCAATTACATAGGGTGGCACAGGGATGACGTTATTTTGTAATCCCAAAACCCGGAAACAGAGTTAGCATTTTAGTCCTTGAGCTGCCAGCTTTGCTTCGAGCTCCAGCGCTTTTTGCACGAGGGGAAATCATGACATTAACATGATGCTAAATGACACTACACAGGTTGTTGGGGACATTAAACATCATCACCCTGAATGGGAAAAAACATTGCAGAAAAACTCAGGGCTCTACGGTGCGACCATTTTACGACTGAAAAGTATTTTGTGCGGCTGTGAATAAATATATGAAATATATATAAATAAATAACCGAGATTATTCAGATATATACAATATACGCAGAGCAGTTTGAGAACTGATTCCAGTCAAGAACCATGACAGTGGAAAATGTCTAAAAGTGTAGCGTTAAATATATTTAAGAGGAGCAGGCTTCAAACACTGAACATTGAGGTTTATTGTATTTATTTACAAGGTGGAACAGGGTAACAGTGTTTTTTGCATACAGTCTGTAAAATGAACTGAAAATATTAAATTTAGTTTATAAGAAGGTAAATTAATTACTCATGGCGCACACCATGTTCCTAAATTCTGTCATAATTGACCAGCTCAAGTTTTCTCATGCTTACTTGTGTGTTACATTGTGGCATGAGAAAACTTAATAAATGTGAAAGTGCAATAAAAATATGTTGTCACTAAAATCAATGAATAATCAGGATGAATAATTGAGATCTCAATATTGATTAAAATAATCGGGATTATCATTTTGGCCATAATCGGGCAGCCCTATCTTGAAGTTAATAAAAGTAAATAACATCTATTTGGTGGAACATCCCTTGTTTCCAATAACTGCAGCAAGCCTGTGACACACTGACATCACCAAATTGTTGGTTTCATCTTTTGTAATGCTCCTCTCTGGCTGTTCAGGCTTGGGCTCTTGACTGATGTCAAGGTGAGGAGTGAAGCTTTTCAACGTTGATGTGCTGAATTTCTCAATATAATGCATCTGCTCACTTTCCTGTACCTGTCTCTCCTCCATCAAAGAGGGACCGGTGAGTGTCTCTGAAAGGCGCTGCTTGATCCTGTGGCCCAGGTCCATGGAGTACCAACATGGGATTTTCGTTGGATGTCACCAGCATCGGGTCCACCACTGAGTGGTAGTAGACCCTTTGGTATGCTGGACTGCTTAGACCATGCATCGTAAGCTCGCCCCTGGGGCAGTGGCAGTAGAGGAGAATAGTTTTTGATTGATTTCACAAAGCTCAGAAGCGTTTACCATAAAATGGTCTTCCAGTTTCCGCAGCTCTTTTTCTTGTACCATTTCCCTTTTCCCCATCTTTGCAGTCTGAACCAAGAAACATGACAAGACGTTTCAATCAAAATCATGTATAAGCATGTCTCATCTCCTTCTCCAAGTGTTCATTTGCTGTACACAAAGTAAAGAAATGTATACCTGATGCAGAGAGTTGGCATGTCTTCTCTTATGCTTCCTGCAGTAGGTATGATCTTGAGAAGACATTTCAGAGGCTTCCAGTAAAAATTCCAGTAGATTTGAAATGGTGAAATTGTTTTGGAGCGCATGTGGATATCTCACTCTGAACTCCTCTCTCATTCTTTTAGAATTTTAGAACCTCAAGATGAGTCATTTGTGACCTTATAGAATGCTGAGCTCAGTTTGTTCATCAGTAGACCATCAAGAAAATGACAGAGAATTTAGAGATGATTTATCTCTGTCATTCACAAATTATTATAAAAATAATAATAACAATAATGTTAAGACACACACAGACACACATGCCAATAGCATTTTATAAGTAAGAATGAGCAGAATTAACAATTCATTATCTTGGATGAGGGAATATATATATATATATAACAACTGATGAATAATTCTATACACAATGAATTAAATCTCTAAAGTACCAAAAGAAAAAGAGGAAGAGGATGTTTAGACATTGCTGTAGATGTGTGTGGGGATTAGGAGGCCAGTTGAGTAGGGCTGTACAATTAATCGAATATCGATCGCTATTACGATTTTGACTGCCCACGATTACATGAACATGATTAACTGCGATAAAGTACTGTACTGTACTCTTTAAAGAAAACTCCACTGCATATCAATTCAAGCGCTTCCTAAACTTACAGGCAATCACTATAGATTGACGTCATTTTGTAATGCCGAAACCCAGAAACGGTGTTAGTATTTTAGCCCTTATGGTTCCATCCCAAAGTAAATAGGTTATTCGAATGGGATTTTGGTTAAAAACCTGAAATAAGGTCTGTGGTGAACACAAGCTCAAAATATGTTTACGTTTTATTCTACGACATAAAATACACCAGTAATACCGCACTCATGATTTTATCTAAAGCTTTTATGTGTATTGAAAAAGGCGGTTGCTAACTGTCACATATTGAGGGTTTAGGATACAAGTGCAGATAAGAGCTTTATTGAAGCGAGGCAGACAAATCCAAAACGTGAGACAATAGCATGGTCTAAACCATGCAAAAGTTCAGGCGATCGGCAAACGGGCATGAACAAGGCTAAAAAAGAATCAAACAATGAGGTTGAGAACAGGATCAAAACTGAGACGTGAAACTATGAACAAATGCTTGGTACACGGAAAACTCATACAATACTTCGTGGCCAACATTGATTACGTTTACATGGACAGCAATAATCTAATTATTGACCTTATTCTGAGTAAGACAATATTGCGATTAAGGTGTTTACAAAAGACGCTTAAATATTTACATATATCTTGTGAAAATATTCGTTTCATGTTCCCATTTTACATGTTATAGAACATAGATCGAATAACGGCACACGTCATTACCTCACCGCGCCACACCATCCGACGTCCCTCCAGAATTTTACGTATCAACATACAGTTCATCTTCGTTATGGTACTCGTAAACAATTTAGGGGTTTATAATTAAAATTTTTACGAACGCATCAAGTGCGGTTAATTATTTGTCATGCTATACATGCTAATAGACAACTGCTTGAAGCCGTGGGCTGCGTCCCAAACCTCGTACTTATCTACTATATTTTAGCTGAGATACATGTATTTCGTCTACTACAGGCCTATAGTAGACAAGTATGTGGTTTCGGACTCAGCCGTGTTCTCTCGTTTGCTGTAAAACGGTTGTGCACTGCCGTGTGTGTATGTGTCCTGTCGCAAAATGCAGTGAAAACTCCCACACGATGTTAATAATGGGATTAAGGTGTGTACATGTCTGTAATGCACATCGATAATACGGCTAAAACGGGAATACTCCACACATCTTTGTGTTGACTTCGAGTATGACTTTAATCAGATTAATGTTATTAACAATTGCTGTTTACATGGTAGTTTCTTAATAAGAGTATTGTCTTAATCAGGCTAATATTGGATTATTGTTGCCATGTAAACGCACTGAATGAGACACGAGGGGTTTAAATGACAAACGTAATTAAGAGTGAACACAAAACAGCTGAGACTAATGATGACACATAATGGAACAACCAATGACAGTACAGGAGCAGAGACAGGACAGAAATCATAACAAATGAACATTTAGAAAGTAAACAAAAGCAATGTCACCCAAAGAGACTATGCTGCGTGCTCCAGCGCTTTACCCGAGGGAAAATCATGACACTAAAATGTTGCTAAATGGGACTACAGAAGGTGTCGGGGACAATTCCCAAAAAAATCCTGGATGAAGATTCATCCACAGAGTAAATCCGTCTCATGTAAAATGTTTTAAATGAAGTTGTGGGAAGCTTGGTGATGGTGATGTTGAAGTCGGGTGACCGTGGTGTAGTTCGTTTATAGCGTACGGTTAGCTGTTTATTTCTGCCGATTGTATTTAGGCTTCAAACTTCATAAAAGTTGAGCTCATTTGTGAAAATTATCTTGATGGACAAAACATGTTATTGTTGTAAACTTTTGTTGATCACAGAGGTTTTTTAATATCTAAAATCAATAATCTAAAAGCCTATGTAAAAATTCTATTGGGATTTTGTTAGAAATGCACCAATACTAAATTTCTCAGCTGATACCGATAATCGATTATTCAGAGTGATATCGGCTGATAGAGATAACTGATACCGATAGTTCTGCCTTTTGAACCTTCTTTTAAATGAATAATAATAAATCCAACAATTCTTAAGGAAATGCAAATAAAAACCTTATTCTCTCCATTTATACAAGTTGTTTCACAGTAACTGGGCGGCTGTGGCTCAGTCGGTAGAGCGGGTTGTCCACTAATCCGCTAATCGTGGGGTTGGTGGTTCGAATCCCGGAACGGGTGATCCCATGCCGAAGTGTCCTTGGGCAAGACACTGAACCCTAAGTTTCCCCCGATGGCAAGCTAGCACCTTGCATGCAGCTCTGTGAGTGTGCTCTCATTTGTATGTCGCTTTGGATAAAAGCGTCTGCTAAATAAATAAATGTAATTGGTCTCATAAACAGAGAACACGTTACTCTAATTAACACATGAACTAAATTCTGAATATTAAAGTAAGATTTCTTAACTTATTGAATGTTATTAATTCATATTATCATTGGCTGAATTCTAAAAAACCTCCTGTTAGTCTCACATTCCCTTCCAGTCTCACATGCATTTCTACTTCATCATTAACAGCAAACTGGTAATATATAATATAAACCTTTTTTTGGATGATATTAACACATGTTAACATTAGCTGCATATGAAATACACTACCGTATTTTCCAGATTATAAGGCGCAGTCTCAATTACGGGGTCTATTTCTGTACTTGACCAATCTAGTAGAAACATAAAGAAACTCCAGTTAGTCCAGAACGCAGCTGCTAGAGTTCTAACTAGAACCAAGACATATGACCACATCACCCCGGTCTTATCCACACTACATTGGCTCCCAGTTAAATCGCGCATAGATTTTAAAATACTGTTGTTAACCTATAAAGCACTATTAGAGCTCTCATCTGCTCCAAATCCAGACTGCTGGGACAAAGGCTTTTCAAAGCCAAACAGATTTCATTTAAAGCAATAATTGTCTCTTTATGAATGACTGTTGTTACCCAGATGAGGATGGGTTCCCTTCTGAGTCTGGTTCCTCTCAAGGTTTCTTCCTCTTAAACATCCTAGGGAGTTTTTCCTTGCCATTGTCGCCACTCAGTGTCTTGCTCAGTTGGGATAATTTCTCACTTTTACTGTGTATGTACTGTGTTTTTTCTCCTGTTAAGCTGCTTTGAGACAATGCCTGTTGTAAAAAGCGCTATACAAATAAAATTGAATTGAATTGAATTGAATAAGGCGCACCGTGTTATAAGGCGCATACGGTTGTTACGCCAACCAAAGTTGCACAACATTTTTACAGATTTTGGAACTCAGTCCAGACATAAGGCGCACGGCCGAATTTTGAGAAAATTTAAGGCTTTTAGGTGTGCCTTATAGTGCGGAAAACACGGTACTCTACAAATATATTTTTCTGTGCAATATATATATATATATATACAGTATACAGTATATGTACTACTTTTTTGTCACTCATCTTCATTTAAATCTTCAACCGTGTACTGGCGCTTTAATTCAGCACAACAGGGCACTACTCCTGCCCTCTTGTGATTGACATGATATAATCGGCCCTGATCATCAGATGTATTTAAACTATCGGCAATCTGCAAAAATAGCCTCTCTCCTCCTGTAGACACTGTTATTGCCTTTTCTGCATAGGCCTGAATTGTTATATTTATAATATGCATATTTTCATTTGGTTGAGGGCATTTTTATTTGTACTTATCCTATATTTCGGGTACGATTTTTATTTATATTTTTCTTCTACGAGATGATGCACTTTAAGGATCAGTCTAATTTCATGCAAAGATTTGTACATTAGCAGGAATGTAGCACAACATGGAGGTGAAAGCAGCGGTCTGTTTATTTAAAAAAGTTTTTGGATTCAGCCAGGAGACTGGAGAAACTGACATGAGTACAGCTCACCAGACACGTGGCCTTTCATCACTCATGCTAAGCCTCAGAACAATGCAGCATTTACTTGGCTCTTTTTCCCTCCCTTACTCATAGCCTTTCAAAGTAGTGCCTCAGCCATATCGCGCCACCACAGCTGTCGAGTCACACAGATCCATGACCCATTGCTCGATAATTTCAAAAGCTCTTCTTGAAATCAACGAAGTAACTGCGGCCTTTGAGGCTTTAGATTGAAACAGTCCAGTCTAATTGCACCTATTGTATCCTTCACTCATTGATCCTAAGTACCTTCAACCACTGAATGTGTTGTTAAATGGAAACAGCACAATGTACGACAGTGTATTGTAGTGTGTGTGGTAAATCTGTGGATGTAGAAGGTATCCAAAATTACCTGAGTTCATGGTTCAGCCCGAGACATTCTGACATCTATTCTCTGCTGCTCTCAATTTTTTTGGATTATGATTGTGTGTGTGTGTGTGTGTGTGTGTGTGTGTGTGTGTGTGTGTGTGTGGATGCAGACAGAATGAGGAAATTACTTTCTCTTGGCTCATTCTGTATCTGCACATCTTCCCTTCTGAGTTTTAATTGAACATCTGTTGGGTTTCTTTTTGAGACTATCTTGTTATTATTATCTGTGCTTATTTCACTGAAGTGTCATAAGGGTTAAACAAATACTTCACAAAAATATGCAAATGTGGGCAATAATGAATGAGAGTTAGCGTGTGGTATGTAAATAACACCATAGTAAGTGATGCCTACTGCATTATGTTCAGTGTTAGCCATGTGTTTTTGGGTGATATAGTTGTATAAGGGATATCTTTTTACATTAAGATGTAAATCTTGATACAGTAATTCGTGAATTTCAGCAAACAAGATTTATCAAAACAAAACCACTTTTCAAAATGGGAGGATGTTGAGACTACCTGGTACGTGTAAAAATATTTTACCTTTAACACTTTTTAGCAGTGTTGCACGATTATGGCTAAAATGATAATCCTGATTATTTTGATCAATATTGAGATCTCGATTATTTATCGCGATTATTTTAGGGACAACACATTTTTATTGCACTTTCATATTTAAATAAACAGACCGCGGCTTTCAGCTCCATGTTGTGCTACATTCCTGCTAATGTAAAATTCTTTTCATGGAATTAGACTGATCCTTAAAGTGCATCAACTCGTAGAAGCAAAATATAAATAAAATTGTACCCAAAATATAGGATAAGTAAAAATAAAAATGCCCTCAACAAAATGAAAATATGCATCAAATATAACAATATGCAACTAAATGAAAACAATCCAGGCTTCTGGAGAAAAGGTAATAATGTTTACAGGAGTAGAGACACAGACAAATCATCCAATAGAGTGGAGCAGGGATGATGTCATTTTGTACCGAAACCCAGAAGTTATCATCACACCGGTTCCCTCGACAAAAACCCAATAGGATTTTCACATAGACTTTTGGATTACTGCAAAAAAAAACAAGTTCTGTTATCAACAAAAATTTACAACACTAACACGTTTTGCCCATCAAGATAATTTTCACAAATCAACACAACTTTTATGAAGTTTGAAGCCTAAATACAATCATCAGAAATAAACAGCTAACCGTACGCTATAAACGAACTACACCACGGTCGCTCGACTTCAACGTCACCATCACCAAGCTTCCGACTACTTCTCCAAACTTGATTTAAAACATTTTCCATAATACGGATTTACTCTGTGGAGGAATGTTCATCCACTGTTTTTTGGGAATTGTGCACAGCACACCTGAACCAGTTTCAGGGCTCTAAGGTAACAATTTCTTTACAATTACAAAATTACAAAAATTTTGGAGCACGGTTGCAGTTTTTAAAATCTATCCATCCATCCATCTTCAACCGCTTACTCCTTTTCAGGGTCACGGGGGAACCTGGAGCCTATCCCATGGAGCATTGGCCACATGGCGGGGTACACCCAATTATTATTATTATTATTATTATTATTATTATTATTATTATTATT
>JAFFST010048262.1:207986-225487 GCA_022414735.1 Noturus placidus | reverse complement strand
TTTTTTTTTTTTTTTTTTTTTTTTTTTTTTTTTTTTTTTTTTTTTTTTTTTTTATTATTTTTTTTTAGGGATGGTAACGTTAAATGTGCCACAATATAACACACAAATAGGCATGAGAACACTTGAGCTTATAAATTCTGACAGAATTTAGGAACATAGTGTGAGCCATGACTAATTAATTTAACTTCTGATAAACTAAATGCAATATTTTCAGTTCATTTAGGAAGTTAAATAATTCAGTTACAATAGGAAGCACGTGATTTGATCTGCAGCGGAGTTTTCTATGAACTTTAAACGCTAATATCGCAGTCGATCATGTTCATGTAATCGTGGGCAATCAAAATCGTAATCGCGATCGATATTCGATTAATTGTGCAGTCCTACTTTTTAGTCTTTAACAGTCTGATTGCTTAGCTGCAATGTATAGGCCATGGATTCCCAAACTGCTGCATAGATCATGTACATCTGGAAGATTTAAAAGTCACATCTACTAGTCAGTATCAAAACATTTCAGTTTTTTCTAAGTTCACTGCTTCCTTGAATCCTCATCAATCCATGTGTTCAAGTGGTTTTGGTCAGAAAAAATATGTCTTAGAAATATTATATAATAAATATTTTCTTCCACTATCACTGACTTTGATTTTTTACCACCATCAGTTCTGATCATAATTACCAAACCTTTTAAATGCTAGTTTTTTTACATAATGCAAAAATCTTCACAGCTCAGTAACCTTCTTTGACTCGTATACATGGGGTTTGTGGTTTCTGGTACAATATCATTTCTTTCTTTCAAACTGTTCACACACACACACACACACACACACACACACACACACACACACAATGCAATGCTCTATAATACAGCAGAATCAGAAAAAAACGAAACGCATGTATTTTCCCCAGAGGCTCAACCTGAGAAAAGAGTACACATTTCAGAGTTAAAAAAAATAAATAAATCAATGCTTTGAAACCTTGTCAACTAAATAAAAGCCTATTAACACAGAATGTGTGATTTTATGCTTACATGTCATGGGGATGAAATATATGCAGTTTGAATGGTTTTCAGTGTGGACGTTTTGTCCTTAAGGTCCCGAGTGTAAATATTTTGTATACCTAAATCGATTTATGAAAGCAAATGAGGGTGAAATATTAAAATTCCAATAAAAATACACACCTTTTGCAAAATGGGACGCACGATGGCTTAGTGGTTAGCACGTTCGCCTTACACCTCCAGGGTCGGGGGTTCGATTCCCACTGCGGCCCTGTGTGTGCTGAGTTTGCATGTTCTCCCTGTGCTGCGGGGTTTTCCTCCCCCAGTCCAAAGACATGCATGGTAGGCTGATTGGCATGTCCATAGTGTCTGTAGTGTATGAATGGGTGTGTGAGTGTGTATGTGATTGTGCCCTGTGATGGATTGGCACCCTGTCCAGGGTGTACCCCGCCTTGTGCCCGATGTTCCTTGGGATACGCTCCAGGTTCCCCCGACCCTGAAGGAAGGATAAGCGATATAAGGGATGGATGGATGGACCTTTTGCAAAATTCATGCTGCTTGGATTAACACAGACAAAATGATAAAAAATAAAATAAAATTAAAGGAATAAGGACACACAAGAGTTAAAATTCATACCTAGAATAGGAAAACTGGTTAGTGTTAGTACTCAGTGGTCTAGTACAGTACAAACATATGTGATTTGAGACACAACACTAGTTTGTTTTATAATGGAGGTAGATGAACAGGGGATTTTTATTTTGCTAAAGTACACTAGTGCAGTATGTCAGGATAGTAAAAAAGACTAAAATCGCATGTATTACTTTTAAATATGTGAGTATGTGAGGTTATCTCCTGACCCCACTTGTTCATTTTGAAGAGGCAAGGATTGATGTAATATTGATGACATCAGGTTTACATCAGGTCAAGTCATTCCTACTTTGTATAAGCTAATTCAGTCACTTCTTTGATTCTGGCATGCAGTTCTTATCATGTACTATACCAAACCCCCTTTATGAGGCTCATTACAGTACCCTGGTCTGAATACTGATCTGGAAAAAAAAAGAAAACAACAATGTAGCAGCTTGTAAGAGCAGCAGGGAGCATTAGTAAACGGTTCTCCTCATTATGTTATTTGTTTGCTGCAGTTAAGCAAATGGTTACAAATAACTGCTTTTAAAAGACTCGTAGTCAAGGACACAAAATCTGTTTCTCAGTCCCTCATGGACTAGTAATAGTGCGGAGCATATTTCTGAGACAAAGCCTCCTGTCTGTTTACAAGAGCAACTTTCTTTCGAATGTACCAAGCTTGTAGTGGGAAGTTGCATACAGGATGAAGAAACATGACACTGTGAAAGCAAAGAAGAGAATTACAGAAGTACAGCAAGACTCCCAGCACATCTGGACTGGAAGTCACAGTGTTGTTCGGTGTGAAGGTGACTGAGGCAATGATGGAGAGGTGAAAAAGTACCCATGTCTATGTTTATGCCTACTGTGGAAAATCACAATTTGCTGTACCCCCATCCCCCCCCCCCCCTTCTATTGTACAATCAACTACTAGTCATGATATTAGATTGGAAGCTAAAAAGTAATACAGTATATCAATAGCACAACAATGAATATTTTTCCAACAAGTCAATAATGCGCTTCACCAGGGATTCCCAAACATTTGTGCAACAATCTCAAGTGGACATCATGACTTTTCTGTGACCTCAAGCCTTGACTACCCTACATTTTTTAATTTCAGATTCACAAGTTAGAAGTTTTTGTAACATTTTTATCAACTGACAACAAAAAACCATTTTCAGTGCATACAATGCAGTGCATCTATCTGGGTACTCTGGATAATACATGTTTAGCCATATATCACTTCCGTTATAAGAAACATCAGAATTTACACCGCAAGCGTGCAAATACAACAAATAATGACAATAAACTTAAATTAAACCCCTTACACACAGTGGAGCATTTTGGATACAAACATTAGTATGACGTACAATGTCATGAACTAGGAAGCAGTGTATACTTCCGGTTACAAAAAAATCGCTAGTGTTCTATTTGAGGTGAGATTACCTTTCTAAAATACATAGACTAGACGGTAGAGTACGCAGTACATAGTGTAAGTGTATGTCTGTTGAGACCCAACTTTATTATTTACTCTCCGAAGCGTGTTTAAGGAACAGAAGAAATGTAGTGAGTAAATGTGTCTCGTGCCGTGCGCAGACTAACTAATCGATAATGAGATTCGTTCGATTCAAATCGATTTTCATATTCATCTATTATCGATTTTATCGATTAGTTGTTGCCGCCCTAAAATAAATAAAACAGAAGATTTGATTGTGAGTTCTTCTCATGACCTCTTTGCCTTGCTGGGTTCATGCCATGTTTCTTCCAAATACTGAATATGTTAGAAAAATTTAACGCCTACCCCCCACCACCCAAACAACAAAACACCCCCACTAAAACTTGCATCGTACTGTCATTTGTCCTTTAGTGTAATTTGTACTTTCATTAGATGATGTGTGCTCAGCCAATCAGTTTTTAGTTTCTCCTGCAAGAAATTTTGTCGAAAATAAAAGGGGCGAAAATAAAAGTCAGTCACTGCTGATGACAAGTTAAAGCGCAAATACTGTATACTTCACTTTCACCAGGCGTAAGTGTGTGTACAACTGCTATGTGAGTGGCATTGTTCACATACTGTCTTACATATCTTATGAACAGATGGAAAAGTGGCATCCAAACGTCAGAACCAAAACATGTCTGTCCATCTGGTTTCCAAGTCGGACAGTAACACAGTAACATTCAACAGACCAGTGAGCTCCGTTTATTTTTAAAACCTTACGCAGTCTGTGCGATTGCTGTCATGATTCGCATCTCAAATCAAAAACCCTCACTGTACTTTTGAAAGGATTTACTAATCTAGAAAATCTAGAAGATTTTCTGTAGGTTTAAGAAGTGTTTAAAATTCAAACATTAACTGTAATAGGAAAGCTGGTTAGTGTTAGTACTAAGAAGTGGTCTAGAATAATAAACAAGTATCCGATTTGAGACAGTGTTAGTTTGTTTATTCAGTAGCAGACACATTATCACATGAAGCTACTCTACCTCTACTGTTTATGTTGGTATTTCACCATATGGACACCACATTCATTTCTGAGGATGCTCACAAGTGATGCCTCAAAGCACTGCGGGATACGTGCTGCAGCCATCTTGCATGCACATAATGTATGCATTAACAGCAAGTATAAATAATACTTTATGGATGTGTCAGTGAGAGGAGTGGTGGACATTTTACATTACATTACATTTATTCATTTAGCAGACGCTTTTATCCAAAGCGACTTACAAATGAGAGATACAAGCAAAGTGATATCAAGCAGAGAACAATACAAGTAGTGCTACTATACAAGATCTATTAATTGAGTTCTAGAAGAAGCAAAGTACGCAGAGTAGAGGTGTAAGTGCATTTTTTTTAATGAGTTGGTTCGGTGTTGATGAAAGTGGTGGGTCTTTAGCTGTTTCTTGAAGATGGTGAGTGAATCTGCAGTCCGGATTGAGGCTGGAAGTTCATTCCACCACTGAGGAACAGTTAGTGTGAAGGTTCTGGAAAGGGACCTTGTGCCACGCTGAGTAGGGACTACTAAACGTCGGTCGCTAATCGATCGTAGATTGCATGTGGGAATGTAAGCCTTCAGGAGAGAGTTGAGGTAGGAGGGTGCTGTTCCAGACAAGGTCTTGTAGGTGAGCATCAAGGCCTTGAATTTGATGCGGACGGCTACAGGAAGCCAGTGGAGAGAGATGAAGAGGGGCGTGACATTGGTTCTCTTCGGCTGGTTGAAGACATTTGCTAACAGCAGTTCATCTGATGTGGATGCAAAAGTGAAAATACATTCATAAATATGTAGCCCTGCTAGCACATGTATTTCAGCCATCCCTGAGGTTGTTACTTAGACAGGCCAGTTAGATATATTTGTGTCCATGTTCCTGTGTCCATTATGCAGGAACACTTATGAGTATATTGTACTTTATTCAGTTTGTACTTCATTTATTCAGTGTTACCAAACAAGAAAAGGACAAGAGGTGTTCAAGAAGGATAATTTTATTCAGCTCACATCTGTTTGTAAAATTGCTTGGACCAGGGAGGTGGGTTTGACTCGCATTCTGCTGATAAATAACATCTCAGCCAGAGCCTGTGATTATACTAAAGGCTTGACATGTTGTCGATTTTGTTCAGTCCTCTGATTAAGCATGCCAAGTCTAAGTCTGTGGCTTATTGTTCTAGAGGAAACGACTGCAGAATACCAGGAGTTTGGTGTGTCCTCTAAGGTATTATTGTTACGTGACTGTTGTTCATACTTGAGAACAAGCATTGAGGCTGTGGCAAAATGATCTTTTTGTACTTCTGCTCCAGAACTCATTACATTAGCTTTTGCCAAAGTGGACAGTTTTGTCCTGTTTGGCTCATGAGCAAGCCATGACGGACCCCAACATGAATTGAGATTCAATTCAGTGTGTGGTGATGTGTTTCTGCAAAGGTCTCCTCTACAATTAACCTTGTGTGACGCACTAGAGCACAAAACAAACAGCAGTAGAGCCGGTGTATGGGTGAGTGAGTGCTGGCTGATGGAGTGCACTGCCTGCTGTTTCATTAGAACTGAAAGTAGGACCTGAGCCAAACTTCAAGCCATCCATCGAACACAGACTGTACTATATTAAATACCTTATCATTTATGAGAACCTTCTCTGTGGTGATTTAATATTAATCACTCCTAAACCCCCCCGCCCCTCCGGCAGTTTTCTCCCCAGTTTTGTTTTACCAATTCTCACCTACTAGTTAACTCTCCCAACTACACAGCGACTACCAACAAGTAAGGGTGAAGGCCAAAGCAAGCTTCCTATGAGACTCATAAAGTCAAAATCTTTTTGATCTGCTGCTCGTTCTGCGTATCTGCTCTGTTCCTCGTACACAGACACCAACGATTGGCCAATTTCAAATTTTTTACAAAAAATGGTGTGAAAAACAAAAAAACATCTGGTGAGAGGCAGTTCTGCAAATGGAAGCACCTTGATGAGAGAGGCCAAGGCTAGATGGCTAGATCGGTTTGTGTTGACAGTAACTCAAATAACTACTCTTCTGCAAATGTGCTGAGCAGAAAAGCATCTCACACGATACAACAAATCTTGAGGTGGATGGGCTACAGACTGGTTGTTTTAGTTACTGTAGGCTGCCTGTGAGCTCCAAAATCTGCCCAATTGTACTACTGCAGTGGCAAGACAAGGTAAAGTTTAGTACAATTTTGTCTGTGCGTGTACAAGGATGGGCAACAAAATATTTGTGCAAATGTTGATATGTAAGGGCAGTGGTGGATCAACAGTTAAGGCTCTTGGTTACTGCTCAGAAGGTTGGGGTTCAAGCCCCAGAACCACCAAGCTGGCACTGTTGGGCCCTTGAGCAAGGCCCTTAACCCTATCTGCTCCAGGTTTGCTGTATCTTGCCTGACCCTGTGCTCTGACCCCAACTTCCTAACAAGCTGGGATATGTGAATAAAAGAATTTCACAGTGTTGTAATGTATAGTGCTCGCCACTAATATTGGCATCCTAGGTAAATGTGAGCAAAGAAGATTGTGAAAAATTTATTTACAAGGAATAAATCTGTGATGTGTGGCAAAAGGTTGTTGAGCTTCACAAAATGGGAAGTGTCTATAGCACAAGCATTGCAAATGCCCATTTCCACCATGAGAGCAATAATTAAGAAGTTCCAGTCAACTGTAAATGTTATGAATCAACTTGGAATTAGACGTGTGTCTATATTGTCTCAATGCACTGTGAAGAGGAGGGTTCGAGTGCCCAAAAAATCTCCAAGGATCACAGCTGGACAATTGTAGAAGTCAGTTGTGTCTTGGGGTCAGAAAGTCTCCAAAACTACCAAACTGACCTACATCACCACAAGTTGTTAGGAAGGGTTCCAAGAAAAAAAGCCTCTACTCTCCTCCAAAAACAAACTCAAGCGTCTTCAGTTTGCGAGACACTACTGGAACTTCAAATGGGATCGGGTTCTATGGTCAGATGAAACCAAAATAGAGTTTTTTTTGGCAAAATTCTGGTTTTGGTGTACACAGAGAGGTAGCCATATGGAAAAGTACATCATGCCCATGGTTAAATATGGTGGTGGCTCTTTAATGTTTTGGGACTGTTTTTCTGCCAGAGGACCTGAACATTTTGTTAGGATACATGGCATCATGGACTCTATAAAATATATACAGGTATTAAATGAAAACCTGACTGCCTCTGCCAGAAATCTTAAAATTGGACGTGGTTGAATCTTCCAGCAGGACAATGAACCAAAACATACATCAAAATAAACACAAAAATGGTTTACTGACCACAAAATCAAGGTCCTGCCATTGAATAAGTATTGACTAAAAGGGTGTCAATAATTGTTGCTCACCTATATTTAACAAAGATATTTTTTTATAAACCTCTTTATTGTTTGTAGTTGTTTGATATCCATGAGGGCACAGTATTTTTGTGAATTATTTGAACAAAAGATCAAAAGGTTAAACAGTAAAGACAACTTTTCACAGACTACTTTGCTTATATTTACCAAGGGTGCCAATATTAGTGGAGGGCACTGTATAAGTGACAAATAAAGGCTTCTTCTTATTTAAATGGTGAATTAATACCGGTATGCTGTATTTTTAGAATTACTTATCATACTATGTAAGTTTAAAACCAAAGCTAAGTACATTTAAAAGCAGAATTTAGTGTAACGTATTGCCATGTTAACATTGATGGTACATTTTTATTATAACAGTACATTTTAAACAGAGGGCTGTTGTGTTGAGTGTCAATTCTACATTGTTTTTTTTTACTCAGAGTAAAAACTCAGAGTTATAACCTAGTGTACTGGCTGTGTCTCCTGTGTGTATATGTGGAGGCAGTGAGTAATGCAGCAAGGATTAGCCTGTGAGTAGTTGCAGAACTCTGTATGTACACTTTGTTATGAAAGTGTTCATCTTCCAATGTGGAATAGCTTACTGTGGGCGACTACTGCTGACTGAACAGAAGGCATAGAACATGCTATACTGTGTTTTCAGTGGCATTCTGCCAGGAGGAAAGCTGTAAAGTGGTATACACGTGTATACGCACTCAAAGACTGTTGTAAACCCTTCAATCTGGCAATCTTCTTACCTGTATCCATTCTTATGCAAATTAATTGGCATGTTCTCAGATACCAGTGCTGTGCTGACACATGTACAATTCAACAGCCTACAGTATAAACACGACTCTACATCGGGAAGCCATGGGTGGTCTCATTTTTCTAGATTTGCTTTTTGATATACAAATTCACAGTTATAATAATACCTACTCATTTTATAAATATACAGTATCTCACAAAAATGAGTACACCCCTCACAATAAAACACACAAGTACTGATTTTGTTTCCAGCGGTTTACACATTAATGCGTGTGTGTTGAGTTATTTTGAGGGGACAGTAAATTTACACTGTTACACAAGCTGTACACTCACTACTTTACATTGTAGCAAAGTGTCATTTCTTCAGTGTTGTCACATGAAAAGATATCATCATATATTTACGTAAATGTGAGGGGCGTACTCACTTTTGTGAGATACTGTATGTGTATGTATATATATATATATATATATATATATATATATATATATAATATTATAAAATTGCATAATTGCAATTATGCAATTAAAATAATTAAATAAATAAATTGCCATTAAAAAAAAAAAAAAAAAGTGGAGCACCAAAGCTTCAAGCCAATTGGTTTAAACTATCTGCACTTACATTCTGGATATTTTTAGAGTTGTAGATATGTTTTTAGCTTGTCAAGACCACAGTCCACTTCACAATTTTTTCAACTAATCACTTCAATGAGAACCCCTTTGCCTAAAAGCAAACTGAAATAATACCTTTTTCCAAACTAAAGTGAATGCACTAATTATTAGTTATATACCAAAACGCTGTTGAATTCTGGAATCTGATTGGTCAGAAAGTGAATACTTTTCTTTACGTGCACCTTAGACATAGTAATGTCAGCTTCAAGGTGAATGAAAGGCTTATATGAATGTGCTTGTTAGAATACATTATTGTTCAATAGACGGCCATTTTAGTCATGTTCCATAAACAGTTACATCTCAAAAGCACCAAAATAGACTAAGCTGCCATTTAAAGAACAGTAATGTATTATATTTTCTTTTACATTAAGCTATATTATACGCAGTAATAAAAATTACATGCAGGTTTCCAGCAGTGCTCTGACAAATGTTTTATCCTTAGTGTACCTGTGATTATAGCTAAACACTTTATTTAATCTATTAATTAAGGTTAATAGATTGATAGAGCTGTAGTTGACGGAGAGAGACATATAATGTGAAGTGCTCCTTTAAGACAACAAAGTAGGGTCTAGACAGTCTGTGGGACTGTGTTATTAATGCCACTCCCACCACTTGTACCACCAAGATCCATCTATTTTTCATAGCGCTTATCCAGCTTATGACTAAGTTAAAGCATTTGCTAAAATTGATTGCACACAGTGTGTTATGCAATATGCCAAACCCTGTAAGCTTCATACAGTACCTGCCTGCATGCTCTTGCCTTTAGTTGAGCCTCATGGAATCGCAGTCTTGGTGCACACCTCTAGTAGGGACAGTTTCAGCCAATCCTGAGTTAGACACTGTATAGTAGTAGGACTTAACAATGCATTTGAAAGGAAATAGACTAAATAAAATGAGTAAGACATGCTTATCAAGATTAGCATGTAGCAACTGTGGATATAAAAAAGTCTACACATCCATATGCACCTTGTGGTATGAGTATAAACAACGTACTAATTGTTGTAGTAGCTTTATAGTAGCAATAAGCTTTATAGGAGCAGTTTCTCCTCCTGCACTTTTCTTGTCCCCTAGACTAAGTGGACATTAACTCCCTTGGGTTGGGACTCCTTGCCGGGCAGTAAAACCCAGTAGCAGAACTAATTGCTAATTTGTGTTTAACCAGAGGGACTTTCTAGCTCATTAATGTAGTAAACATCCTTTCATGTGAAATATAAGCGCATTTTTTTGTGCGTTTTTAGCTTATCCTGTTAAATGAATGAAATTTCATTCTGTCTTTCTTGCTGCTCCCTGGCTAAGCTAGATTTTGTTACACAGATGCTAGTACTTTTTAATTTTTTTTTTGCAAGTATCTGCTAAAATTCGAAACAACACTGAAAATAAAAGATAGTGCTCAAAGTAAGTGTGACAAAAAGAGAAGACTGACCAACCACTCTTAATGTTAGTCTGAGTAGCATTTATTTTAAAGTCTGACTTTGTAATTTGGCGCAAATGTAGCTTTGGTCCTTGAAAATGTGTAGGTTGATGTAGATTTTAATAAGACTAGTGGAAGTATGTTTTCCATGTCTGTAAGCAGCTCTATGATGTCCATAGCCCTATTCAGACGGGATTATTTTTCAGGACACATGGCTGTAAAGTAATTGCTACTACGGATGTCTGTGATATTTATCGTCGATTCACATGGGGTAAGCGATTTCTGTAGTACTTGCCGAAATGTCTTTGTCCTTTACGTGCTGACGAGCCATCACAGCTGCCACGTACGTCATATGTAACATGGTGCTGCACTTCAGTGTTTGATAATGTAGCACTGACGAAGCAAATGAAAAGCTGCAACTGGACGAGAGTCGAAACTTTGTTTAGTTTCAGTTTGGGGGAATGACGTTATCAAACACTTTTTTAACAAATGGTACATAATCATAAGGTTTGGGAGGAGATTTTTCGGGATGTTTGCCCCTCCGTCGAAATGGCGTTTGGCGAGTGGACTAAATGTCGAGAACGGATTGACTACGTTAAATAATACAGAGAGTGTGTTTGCATGGGATTCGTTTAACCTGGGGTTATTTGTACAGGCTGTTTTATAGTAAGTAAACAATGCTGTCATCTTTACCAGCTCACGAACACGAGTCCAGAAAAAGTCTGGGAAAACTAACTGGCATGTCCAGTTCGCACGGGATTAAAATCACAGAGAAGCTCTGGTAATTATTAAATTACCCCCACCTCCCCATTTAAAACTAGTTCTTTGCCGTTATTTATTTATTTTTAATCAAAATGTTCAGGTTAACATACTTTCATAAGAAATTCTGCAAAAGCAGTGTTTTCAAGTAGTGTCAGCTATTTTCTAAATTTTGAATCCTAACAAACTTCTTAGTCTGCCTGATGTCCTTGATATTTTTTAGTATTTTTAGTACAGGCTTAGAGAGTAACGGAATACATGAAAGGGCGGCTGTGGCTCAGTCGGTAGAGCGGGTTGTCCACTAATCCACTAATCGTGGGGTTGGTGGTTCGAATCCCGGCCCGGGTGATCCCATGCCGAAGTGTCCTTGGGCAAGACACTGAACCCTAAGTTGCCCCCAATGGCAAGCTAGCACCTTGCATGCAGCTCTGCTACCATTGGTGTGTGAATGTGCTCTCATCTGTAAGTCGCTTTGGATAAAAGTGTCTGCTAAATGAATAAATGTAAATGTAACGGTGTTACGTAATGAGGATACAAAAAACTGGTAACTGTAATCCATTAAAGTTACGACAAAAACAAAGTAATCAGATTACAGAAACATTTTGTAAACAATGGGAATATTATCAAGATTTTTTTTCCCCCATTTAAATCAAATAAATGAATCTTTTGACATAACACAATATAGACAGATGCTTGGATATAGCACTGGTTCTCTCTTGCCAGTCGTACCTCTTTCATATATAACAACACTTATTTCATATCTCCTTCAACAGTACGGTCAATGAACAACATTTACGAATTATGTGTAGCACAAAACAAACACTGTTCATTCATCCTTATCTTCGCTATCACAACCCTCTGCCCTCTCATTCCTAACTTTTTTACCAGGTGGTCCAAAGTAATTTAGTATACAGTGGTGTGAAAAAGTGTTTGCCCCCTTCCTCATTTCCTGTTCCTTTGCGCAAAGGAACAGGAAATGAGGAAGGGGGCAAACACTTTTTCACACCACTGTAGTTTTAGAATAAGGGTGTTCAAAATAGATTAAATCTAGATCATTATTCAGGTACATGCACGCAGATTTATCCATATCAAAGTTTCTACTATTGCGTCTGTTAAAGTAACTGTTTCCATTCAGATTTTGCAGCCAAGTCTGACAAAAAATAGTCTTAGCTTGACGCGTTAGCAAGCACACCCGGCGGCTGTGGCTCAGTCGGTAGTGCAGGTTGTCCACTAATCGTAGTGTTGGTGGTTCAAATCCCGGCCCGGATGACTCCACAAAGTGACGCCAAAGTGTCTTTTGGCAAGACACTGAACCTAAATTGCCCCCTAAGCTAGCACCTTGCATGGCAGCTCTGCTACTATATAAGTGTGCCATTTACCACACCCGCTCTGTTGCCGCTCATGTCATCTAATGAACAGGATATTTAGGTTGTATGCTAGAAGAAAAAAACAGTCTATAATATTTTGTCTCCTCTTTTTTCTTGACGGAAATAAAGACAGATTTTGGTATAGTTTTTATTTTTGAAATTTTAGTGTGATCTTTTTCATCGACAATATGGCGTGTTGAAATAGTCACTGTTAGTGTTTAATGACGTTGGTGTCGTCCCGTCGTCGTTTCGTCTTAGTCATGGAACAAAAAAGTATCCGACAAACATTTTTTGTCATAGTGTTTGTTAATGGACTTAACACTGCTTTCGAGAGCTGGGATTGTTGGTCACGGTTGGATTCTCATTTGCTAGTGTAAATGCAGGGGTAAAAACCTCAGTGTTATTATGGGAACCAATATATAGCATTGTATAAATCTTGGTGCCTGGATAGAGCATAAATGCCTCTCTACAGCTTGACGTTTAGACATATCTTACGAATGTTTACCAGGAGAAGTTTAGCATTTAGAATTTTAAAGTGGAATATAAACAATGTAACCTGCTCTGTCCCTTGTTCAGTGTTTATTCCTGTTTCCCAAGAAGCCAGGAAAGTCTGCATCATTGTTCAGCCATGCATCATCCTACATTTCCCTTTGAGGTGCAAACTAACCAGCTGAACAGAGCTAATGTATTCTTAGGCACAGTGCTCTGATGTGAGCTGTTTGATATGAGTGTCCTGTTTGCAGGACTAATTATGGTTTTGACATTAGGGAACACATCAATAGCGCAGAACTCATATGCTGCCTATGAAGATTACTGTGTGCAAATGAGGGATTTCATCCAACTGGAAAGAGCATGGACACACTTCCCTAGTGGAAAGGATTTAGGCTATTTTTTCCCCCTTAATATCTGTATTTATAATTACATTGATACCGTTACTGATGTCAGGTTTCTGTCTGGTACCATGCTCATTTTAATAATGCTCACATACCATGTGACACTATGGGTGTTTTCATACCTAGTTTGTTTGAGCCCTCCAAATGATTTTGGACCGGTTCAGAACCTGGCTTTGGTTTTTATAAAACAAAATATATGTGAAAATACCCTATGTGACATAAGTTTAGTGTTCGTTGTCACTCTAAAGGACTGACAACACAAAATGGCAGCGATCTGGATGTATTTCACAGTAATCAAACCAAAGCAGACCGCAGACTGTGCGCTGTGAAAATATGAAGGGGAGGAACTACAGCATCTTCCTACAATACAAGTAAACAGCTTAGACAGAACACTTAGCATGAGGAAGTCATTGCTTCTGGCGGCTGTGGCTCAGTCGGTAGAGCAGGTTGTCCACTAATCCACTAACCGTGGGGTTGGCGGTTCGAATCCCGGCCCGGGTGATCCCATGCCGAAGTGTCCTTGGGCAAGACACTGAACCCTAAGTTGCCCCCAATGGCAAGCTAGTACCTTGCATGGCAGCTCTGCTACCATTGGTGTGTGAATGTGCTCTCATTAGTAACTCGCTTGTAAATGTAAAAAAAAATGTAAAATGATATTTCTGTAAAAGCTGCTTTGAGACAATGTACCATTGTAAAAAGCGCTATACAAATTGAAATTGAAATTGAATTGCTAGCAGCTGGCCAGGTGAGGAAAGATGTGTACCGTATAGTCACTGCTAAGTCAAGTCAAGTGGGTTTTTTTATTGTCATTCCTCTATATAGCATGTATACATTGGAATTAAATGACGTTTCTTCAGGACCGTGGTGCAACAGAAAACCGTATGCAAGACTAAGTATGCAATTCGTAGGGATGGCGGTTCGATTCCCGGCTCATGTGATTCCACATACCGAAGTGTCCTTGGGCAAGACACTGAACCCCAAGTTGCTCCCAATGGCAAGCTAGCTCTGCTACCATTGGTGTGTGAGATTGTGTGTGAATGAGACACAGTGTAAAGCACTTTGGATAAAACCGCTATATAAGTGCGCCATTTACCATTTACAATAAAAAGCAGTGGTGTGAGAAATGGTGTGAAAAGCAGAGCTAAGATCCAAAACATCTTAGCATAGAGAAGTTCATTTACAACTCTAAGGACAGCAGTTTCAGTACTGTGGAAAGCGTGAGAACCTGATTGAAAGGGGTCATTAAGATTATTGGACAAGTGTAACAGCAACTGACTAGCAACAACCCTTTGGCTACGAAACGAAGGTTGGATATAGATCTGTAGTTGAACTGGCTCTAAGCCAGGCTTTTTAAGAATTTGTGTAGTTTTTAATTCTTGGGGAACAAAGGCAGAAGTAAGAGACCTATTTATCAGGCGGGAAATAGGAACAAAATTAACAGATAGACATGTTCTGAGAGGAGAGGTAGGAGCTGGATGGCAGGATGACTGATTAGATTTCAGGATAAGTTCTACAACAAAGGATGGGCAAGTGGGAATAAAACTGGAGAAACTGTGAGAACTGGAGAACCGTGAGGGTAACGAGAGGAGGTTCATTGATAAGAGTTCCAGAGGTGTAGGTAGAAAGTTGTGAGTAGAAAGACATAACTTTATCATGGAAGAAGCAAAGAAAAGAATCACAGAGAGCATCTCTACCAGAGATATTGGGTGATGGTGGCTGGGTGTGTTGCAGCTGATATTAGTAATGATAGTGGAAAAATCAGCTGACTGGTGCTATTTATAGCAGTCCTGTATCTAAGCTAGGGATGTCACGAGAACCAATACTTTGGTTCCAATTCAGTACCAACATTCTTAAAACGTGACAGTACTTGTTTTTCTGGAGTAGCTCTAGAACCGATTCTAATGGAGGTACAGAGGTTTCAATACTTCCGGACCTGATGGGGGCAGCAAATACGCGCAAGTGTTTTAGTCCACAAGTGGTGAAGAAGAAGAAGAACTCCTACAAGCACACAGGAAAAAAACTACAGAAGTTTCGCTCCACTGCGATTTGTTGAGAGGAAAGGAGGTATGGAATATGTAAATACTTCGGATTCAAGGCGGATGACAGCAAACATACGTATAATTCATGCTGTGAAGCCAGTGTGCAACTGATGCTATCGTTTATTTCAAACAAAGTGAGAAAACACCTGGAATTTGTCAAAGGACCTGAAACACAGGTCCTATATTATGTTTGTTTGAGGCAGCTGGCATTGTTGCCGTGAAACCAGCTAACGTTATGCTCCATGTAATGTTAGTGATTGCCAGTTATTTGTTAACGATGCTAACACATTGCAATGTTATAGACTACCTCCGAATGGGCCTCCATGCATCATCATTCAACCCGTGTCCTGTCAGCTAAATGTAGCCTAATGTCACTAATAATTATGCAAATGTTCATGCTTTTAATAAATCTTTCTGTCCTGCCACCATATCAGTGAATTTAAACTAATGTTTGCATTCAAAGTATAAGGTGTGTGTGTGTGTGTGTGTGTGTTTGAGTGCTGCACCTACACTGATTACTACATCTCTCTCTCTCTCTGCCAGAGGAGGATGTCCTCCAGGAGAGTTTTTGAGGATGTCCTCGAGTATCGATTTGGTATCGAGTATCGTATACTTTAGGTGATATCGGTACTGACTTCTAGATTTTTGGTATCGTGACATCTCTAATATAAGCAGATGCTCAGTATAAGCTGAAGAATGTACGGGTAGGCCAGTTTTCCTATATAGTCGTTTAAGGCATCACCCAATCATTCTCATTTTCCGAAGCTCATGAGTGAACCAGGGAGAGGTGTGTGAGGAGGGAATCAGCCTTGACTTGCTGGTGGCATGTTCTATCAAAGCTTGAGAAATGGCAAGGTTATAGCTGGACAAGATCTCAGTTGGGCAAGAACATTTAACAGAGTGAAGAATAGAAGAAGCAAAAATAGAGGAAGAGATAGATATTGGGTCAATCCCTTTCAGATTATGATAAGAGATGTGCATTTTTTTGTTTTGATTTTTGTCGGGGAATGGCGACGCTGAAGTCAATGGGGTTATGGTTAGAAATACCAGGCCAGAAATTAAAACATCATTTAACCCAGATGAACAGATCAGATCAAATGTGTGACTATCAGAGTGGGTGGAGAAATTCACGTTTTTTGAGGTTAAAGCATTCTAGTATTGACAAATTTCCTAGGCTTTAGCAGAATCAATGTCCACTTGGATGTTGAAGTCAACAAATATTATTAAAGGGAAAATGTGCGAACAAGAGTACCTTATTTTCCACACTATAAGGTGCACCTAAAAGCCTTAAATTTTCTCAAAAATCGGCCGTGAGCCTAATAATCCGGTGCGCTTTATGTGTGGACTGAGTTCCAAAATCTGTAAAAATGTTGTGATTTTGGTTGGCGTAACAACCGTATGCGCCTTATAACACGGTGCGTTATGTATGTATTGGTCAAGTACAGAAATAGACCCCGTAATTGAGACTGTGCCTTATAGTGCGGAAAATACTGTAAGTAGTTCAGTAAGTTCTGCGAAAACAACTGGATTCCATTTTGGAGGGCGATAGATTAGATTAATATCATTAGAAGCGGTGTTGGACTAACCAATTTAAATGCCAAATACTCACATTTACATTTACATTTATTCACTTAGCAGACGCTTTTATCCAAAGCGACTTACAAAATGAGAGATACAAGCAAAGTGATATCAAGCAGAGAACAATACAAGTAATGCCACTATACAAGATCCATTAATTGAATACTAGAAGAAGCAACGTGCGCCGAGTAGAGGTGTAAGTGCTTTTATTTATTTATTTATTTATTATTATTTTTTTTTATAATGAGTTGGTTAGGTGTTGATGGAAGAGGTGGGTCTTTAGCTGTTTCTTGAAGATGGTGAGAGATTCGGCAGTCCGGATTGAGGTTGGAAGTTCATTCCACCACTGAAGAACAGTTAGTGTGAAGGTTCTGGAAAGGGATCTTGTGCCACGCTAAGTAGGAACTACTAAACGTCAGTTGCTAATTGATTGCAAATTGCGTGTGGGAACGCAAGCCTTTAGGAGAGAGTTGAGATAGGAGGGTGCTGTTCCAGACAAGGTCTTGTATGTGAGCATCAAGGCCTTGAATTTGATGTGGGCAGCTACAGGAAGCCAGTGGAGGGAGATGAAGAGGGGTGTGACATGGGTTATCTTGGG
>JAFFST010048262.1:143794-161431 GCA_022414735.1 Noturus placidus | reverse complement strand
CATTGGATCATTCAGAGATCCTCACTGAACGTCCGGAGAGAGTTTGCTGCACTGAAAGTAAAGGGGCTGAATAATTTTGCTTGCCCAATTTTTCAGTTTTTTATTTGTTGAAAAAGTTTGAAATATCCAATAAATTTCGTTCCACTTCATGATTGTGTCCCACCTCTTGTTGATTCTTCACAAAAAAATTACAGTTTTATATCTTTATGTTTGAGGCCTGAAATGTGGCAAAAGGTCGAACAGTTCAAGGGGGCTGAATACTTTCGCAAGGCACTGTATGTATATGGTATACATGGCACAGGTCTTTTGTAGATAAGTAAATATATGCTAAACACGTAGTAAAAATGAGACTACAGCTACTCAATAGAAGCAGTTACAATATGCTGGAATGGATATATTATGCGTCAGCTTCCTTGCATAAATCTGTTCTACCCAGTTCTGCCCAGTAGATGACAGCAGAGGTTCATTTCTGTTTGTTCTTGAGGCCTGAGATACCATCATGTCCAGTATGTGTTAGTTTAGCAGGATGATCATATTCAGCCTGTAAAAACCAGACGAAACTCTTCAATGTCCCAGAAATGTGCATATATCACCATTCTGATCATTCTTTCTTGCCCTCATAATACATATTGTGTTATAAAGTTTGCTCAACTGTTAGTCAGAATCAGAGTGAAACGGATGCTTTTGGTTTTGTCTCCTGTTTGGCATGTTCTAAAATACAACTTTTCCGTTGTTACCCAGATGAGGACGGATTCCCTTCTGAGTCTGGTTCCTCTCAAGGTTTCTTCCTCATATCATCTTAGGGAGTCTTTCCTCACCACCGTCACCACCGGCTTGCTCAATAGGGATAAATTCACACACTTAAAATCTGTATCCTGTGTTTATATGTTTCTGTAAAGCTGCTTTGAGACAATGTCCATTAATAAAAGCGCTATACAAATAAAATTGAATTGAATTGACTTGAAAACTACTGTCTGTAACTTACTGCATGTTTGAGTTGGGGTGATTCATGATGGGATAGTTTTCACACTACAATCAAACCAGGCATGGAAACATTTTAAACAGAAATCCAGATTTACAGTCCCTTCTGAAAGTATTCGAACAGCAAGGCCAATTCTATTGTTTTCACTATAAATTGAAGGTATCAAAAATATGAATATGAGACAATAGAATTTCAGCTTTTTCATTTCCTCATATTTACTATCTAGATGTGTTAATCAACATGGCACCCATTATTTTTTAAGTGATCAAAAATATTGGAACATGTGACTGATTGACATTTCTAGGCCAATAGACTTGACCTTACTGTTCCGATACTTTTGGAGGGGACTCTAGGTCTCAAGCCCTATGATCAGATAAGAGTTTTATTTCAGTGTCTTTTAACCATCATATTTTGTATTTGCATGCTCTATTGTGGGGGTCTTCAACGTTTTCCAGGCCAAGGACCCCCAAACTGATAGCGAGATGGAGCGGGGACCCCCTAATTATATATATTGTATGAAATTGTGTTATATCAAACTGGTCCTATAGTGCCATGTATAAATGAACCTTATTATTGTGCATTCAATACTAACATACTCAAATAATACACAGGTTCATATATTCATGTTTTTATTTTAAACATGTGCGAGGTACAGTGAGTAGGGTGGCCACGCCACTGCCATTTATAAACAAAACATAACACAATAAACTGATACCTGCCAAGATCAACAATGTCTGTCAATTGCATGTAATCATGCATAAAAGCTATTCAAATGGACATTTTTAAAACATAAATGTGGAAACGAAAATTAGTGATGCTTGTTAGTGCCACTGGCATGCATAAACATACCTGTTATATACGCATACAATACTGAACTATTAACATAACTGACAGATTCATGTTTTAATTTTAAACATACATGTAGTATGGGCAGTGAATCCTCAAACCATCTATGGATGGCATACTTACTCCCACATTAGTGAGATGATGAGTCCCTGATGAGTAGCACACAACTTGTCTAACCTTGGACGTATGGAGGTTGTCAGGCAGAGAGTCATATCACCCTCAGGTTGCAGTCTTGACCTGTATTTATTTTTCAGGTAAGCGAGTGAGGAAAATCCACTTTCACAAAGATATGTTGTAGCAAAGGGCAACAGGCTCATCATTGCTTTTGCTGCCAGTTGTGGAAAGTCTTTCTGGCAAGATATCCAAAACTGGGTGAGTGGTTTAGTTTTATATATGTTTCTGAAAGTGCTGTCAGTTGACAGTTCAATGAGCTGATCCTCCTCTGTCACCGTCAGGCGTGCGCAGTCTGCTGCATTGTCTCTGATTGGAAACTGTATCCGTCGGTGCACAGTGCAACACATTTTGCCGGGGGGGAATATAAAAAAAATGTCTAATCAACCAAAACTTTTGCGACCCTCATGCAGTACCTCCATGGACCCCCTAGGGGTCGCGAACCCCTGTTGAAGACCTCCGCTCTGTTGTACATAAATTCAGAATGGGTGAAACACCTGACTACGCAGGAGAATCATTTGATTGTTATCTTGTTCTGTACATAAAGACATTGGATTTAAAATTAAGTAACTATGAGGTTGAAGTACAGAGTGTCATGTTAAATTGAAGAGAATTTGCATTTATAGCTGCTCATGTTTCTTTCCAGTGAATATTTTGTGGATAAAATGGCTAAAGTTGATGTGATCTAGTTTCAGGAGGAATTCATCTGGAGACTTACTTTCCTCACTCTCATAATGCTACACGTTTTACAGTAGTTACTGAATAATTCGTAGTTATAAAATAATCTACTTTACAGTGAATAACTCTTTGGATAGATAGGTATCCCGGCCTCCACTTGGCACCAGATGCCTGCTGGGCTACAGGCAAAACCCACAAGTGGCATCCCGACAATCCAGATCAGTTTCAATGAAGAGGCATTACTCAAATAACAGGTGTCAAGCATGCAAAGGGCACAATGAGAGATCTCCAAAGTACACAAATACATGAACAAACATACACAGATGCCAAAAGCTTCATTTATACTGCATTACATTTACATCATTTGGCAGGCACCCTTATCCAGCCTGACCTGCATTAGTGCTTTGTAAATCCTAATAAAAACATATCCTCATGCTAGAACAAATAGCTCTAAGAATAGTAGCAAGCTAAAACCCTGTTAGAGAGGAGTTCATACAATAGTACAGCAAGAAAGCAGTACTGTACTATCTATCAAGAAACAACTGTTTTTTGACATAATTAGGTTAGGAAAACATAAAACAGCACAATCATTTACCTGTACCAGTTGAAAATGCCTAATTGGAGGCCATGATAGGATAAGCAGACATTTTCTGATGCCATTTTCTGTATCTATAGAATATACATGTACACTCTAGGCATTCACAGACATGTACACACACTAGCATCCATTTAGAGTCACCTAAACATAACCAATATGCAATGCACAATTCATAAGGTGACAGTAGAAGTTTTCTTGTAGAGTTCATCTCAAAACCAAGTCACCCATAGCCAACAGTCCTCAGTTTCTCTGCTTGAAGTGTCTCTCTGTGTCTATAATCTTTATTTTCAAAGTTTATAGGGGGTTGGAAATCTCCTGAGGCCTGATTAAAGATTCTGATGGAAATGGAGATTACACTTGTATGTGGGTGTGGGTTTGAGAGTGTTTGTGTGTGTGTGTGTGTGTGAGAGAGAGAGAGAGAGAGAGAGAGAGAGTGGGTGTAGAGTGTCAGTCTTTTTAGATCTACACCTCAAGCATGTGTGTACTTGTAATGTACAGTGCATTCATTAAGGGTCTTAACTTCAGGTTATAGACAAAATAAGTAATGATGGGGTTGTAATAAGTAATAATGTGATCCATCACAAAGTGGAGTCACTGTTAACACGCCTGTTAACAGTGTTGGTTATATATATATATATATATATATATATATTAGAGCAGCAAATAATCGATGAAATCGACAATAATCGATTATGAAAATCGTTGGCAACGAATCTCATTATCGATTAGTTGGTCTGCGTGTGGTTAGGGGGAGATTTATTCACTACGCGACTTCTGTGCCAAAAACATGCTTTGGAGAGTAAATACTAAAGTAGTGTATCAAACGAAGTACTGTACACTTACACTATGCACTGTGTATTCTACCGTCTAGTCTGTGAATTTTAGAAAGGTAATTTCATCTCAAATGGAACACGGGCGTTTTATTTTTACTAACCGGAAGCATAAGCCACGACGGCACATGACATCATACGCACGCTAGCATTAGCAGACACTCAGAGTCACTGACAATGACTTTCTTCAATTTACTGTTTGTCAACGTTACCTTTTATTCCCTATATGACCTCAGTCACCATCAGACTGGGGCAAATCATCAAGTGACTGAGGAAGAAAGTCCTCTAAGGCAGGGAGCATTTCATATTAAACACTGCGGAGATCAAACAGTGCTGCACGAGCACAAACTTATGTTTATATCCGAAATGCTCCACTGTGTGTAAGGGTTAGGGGAAACTGGTGCAAGCTGCTTGAAATGGTTAATTTAGTTAATTTCAGTTTATCGTCATTATATGGTGTATTTGCATGCTTGCAGTGTAATTTCTGTCGTTTATTATAAATTATGTGATAAGTGAAGTGTTAGTAATGAGGCTGCGTTGCTCCTCACTCGTGGTGTAGATGCAGTGATGCAGAGTGGGAGCTCGAGTAAGATCTGTAATGTCTAATTAAAACATTATGATCACAAACAAATACAATTAAAATACAACTATTTTATTCATTTATTTTAGTTGATATTGTATATAAGTATTTAATCCTTGTTTTTTATGGATGCACAATAAGCACCAAATTAAACTACAGTCCTATATTAATAATATGTATTCTGGTGTGTGTGTGTGTGTGTGTGTGTGTGTGTGTGTGTGTGTGTATTGGGTTCTTTTCTGTTTTGGACAAACAGTTATGTAAGGTTTTAATCTGAAGTTTATATTTGTAACACTCAGTTTGTGGTTTTTATTTTTAATAAACAAAAAAAAATGGTACTGAAAGTTTGCCCCGCCCCCATCTGATTAATCCAAAAACTAATCGGCCAACTAATCGATTACATAACAAAGTTACTCCCTGTTAACTTGCATTTTAGCTGCTACAAACATTGGTCGTTCCCTTACAAGTCAATCTCTTGACGTTAAGAAAACAAAAACAAAGCAAATGAAATGCAAATGTCTTGTTCCAGATAAACTACAAAATGCAAAGTCTGCAAAGGCACAAAGATGATCATGGAGGCTCCTTCCAAAATTACTAAATAAACATCTCCTCACAGAAAACTTAACCACACCAACAATTCTGTTTTTATTTGTTAAGTAACAAATAATTTATGTTTTAAAATCCATTTATTATTAGTCTTCGTTTATGTGGACCATCCGCCATACAAGTCTCCACAAGTTAGCTGTTACTATATAACGAGTGCATTAATATACACGGCTGGCGCTAGTGTCAGAGCTGCTGTTATAGACCTCCTATATTCACCTATCAGCTAACATTAAAACCACTCGCAGGTGATGTGAACATATATTAGGCAGCATATATGACATATATATTAGGCATATATGAAGAGTCAGTTCTCAAAGTTAATGTGTTGGAAGAAGGGGAAATGGATGAGCGTAAGGATCTGGGTGACTTTGACATTGGCCAAATTGTGATGGCGAGACGATTGGGTCAGAGAATCTCCAAAACGGTAGGTCTTGTGGGGTGTTCCTGGTATGCAGTGGTTCCTACCTACCAAAAGCAGTGCAAGGAAGTGTAACTGTAAACCAGTGACAGGGTCATAGGCACCTAAGGCTCATGAATGCATGTGTGGAGTAAAAGCTAGCCTGTCTTGTCTAATCCCACAGAAGAGCTACTGTAGTACAAATTGCTAAAAAAAGTTTATGCTGTCAGTGACAGAAAGGTGTCAGAAGACACAGTGCAATATAGCTTGCTGCGTAGTCACAGATGAGTCAGAGTGCCCATGTGGACCCCTGTCCAGTGTCGAAAGCATCTACAGTGGGCACGTGAGCATCAGAACTGGACCATGGAGCATTGGAAGAAGGCGGCCTGGTCTGTTTTCTTTCACAGCATATGGACAGCTGGGTGTGTGTGCATCGCTTACCTGGGGACTAGATGGCACCAGGATGCACTATGGGAAGAAGGCATACTGGGGTGGCAGTGTGATGCTCTGCCTGCCTAACAGAAGTTGCTAGGAAACCTCAGGTCCTGGCATTCATGTCGTAGTTACTTTGACACGTACCACCTACAGTACCTAAACATTGTTGCACACCAAGTACACCCTGTCATGGCAACGGTATTCCCTAATGGCTTCTCTCATTGGGATGATGTACCCTGTCACACTTCAAAAATTGTTCAGGAATTGTTTGAGGAACATGACAAAGGTGTTAACATTGGCCTCCAAAGTCCCCAGATCTCAATCCAGTGGAGCATCTGTGTTGGACAAATAAGTCCTATCCATGGAGGCTCAACCTCGCAACTTACAAGAACTGCTGCTAACACCTTGGAGCCTGATACCACAGTGCACCTTCAGAAGTCTTGTGGTGTCCATGCCTCAGATGGGACAGAACTGTTTTGGCAGCACAAGTGGAACCTACACAATATTAGACAGGTGGTTTTAATGTTACTGCTGATCGGTGTATATGTAACTGAGTTGCATAATAAAGGAGACTGACTGCTATATAGTGCAACAAAGTGCTTCTGGGCTTGGAAGTGGTGGAGTTGAAGCCGGGCAAGGAATCCTCTGGAAAATTGTCTGTTATATTTAGCATTGTACAGTGTATAGTACCAGCTCAGCTTTTATCAATTTGTGTAATGATCTTTGATTAAAATACTACCTGATGCAGTCATGTAAGGGAATCAAGAGGAAATCACAAGAGGGAGTTTTAATATTATAATGAACGCAGGACGTTTTAAATCTAATATCCATCACAGTGAGCTTGTATATTATAAATTATCAGGACACAATGAGACACTAAGATAACTACACATGATAGTGCAATGCCAGTCACTTTAGCTTATTGTTAGTAACTAGAACCCCAGTGTGCAGCCTGTCTTTCACTGCGATTGCGTTTGGTCCTGATGATGTAAAAACAACCAGCTTGGCGTTCTAGTGTGTCTATAACAGATGGTGTTTCGTGGTTAGCAAAGCAATTACACTGGTGCTGTTTGTGAGGAAAACACATCACGAAAAGACTCATGCCTAATAATATCACCGCAATGTTTGCATTTACATTTGCTCATTTGACTGACGCCACAATTGAGCAGATGAGGGTTCAGGGTCTTGCACAAGGCAGCTTGGCATTGCTGGCATTTAAAATCATGACCTTCTATCCAGCAATTTACAAATCTAAATGTCATCTATTTCAGTGTGTGCCAAAGCCTGTGTAATAAAGCAGGAAGGTAATTCTTAACAAGGGAATAGAAAATGTAGAGAGATGAGCGAAAAGTAGATGAAGAGACTGATCACTGAAAGCCAAAGTGATTCAGGAGAATGATGTCATCTCTTTTGTAAAAGCTTTTTGAATATGCCTGACATAGCAATCCAGTACTGTAATCTCTAGAGGGAGACATAGAGATGCATAGATCTACACTTTTCCAAGTCTCAGTGTTGCCATGTGTGTTCTACCCTGATAGAATAATTTCATATATAACTAATATACACAAAACTGTACTTTGTTGCAGGTGTTCAAACTTGTGATTTATCACAGTTAATCTGAATATACAACTTTAATGGGAACACCAAGACTACTGCTCCAAGACTAGATCATTGGAGACACCACTGTTTCCAAAAATTGGTGATCACATTTTCCCTGATTCTGATGACTGATGTGAACATTAACTGAAGCTCTTGACCTGAATGTGCATGATTTTATGCACTGTGTTTCTGCCACATGTGATAGCTGATTAGCTTATTGGATAATTGCATGAATGTGCAACCTAAAATTTGTTGTACCACTTATTGAAAATAACTATAATAATAATACCTCAGTAATAATACTAAATGAATGTAGAGAGGTGAAAAGACTGTGGATGAAATGAAATTGTAAGGTTCTATTTTACTTTGTTTATGTTATGAATGTGACTTACATGCTATTGAATGCTATGTGGGAAATAAACAAAAAAATTGCTTTAAAGGATAACAAATATAGACTTACTAGTATCCGTGTTACATTTATTGAGGACCAATTCTTTATGGCTTACAATCACAGAATTACCAAATACAACAAGGTCCAAGGTTTTATTTGTTATTTTTTTTAAAAACTTCATATAGCAGTAATAAAATCATTTACAAGTTAAGCGAAGTATAATTCTCATGTATGAATGTGTAAAACCTGAATCAAAATCATGATGAATTAATCAAGTAGCATTATGATGGCTAAAGCTAACATAAAACACATAGCCTCAACCTAATCTTCGCTGTTGCAAGGTTACATCATTATAAATATACCAAACTTATAGTTCTTGTGCAAATCCACAAGCAAGTCTTACACTCGTGCATATCACCAAACATTAGCTACATCAAGTTAAACTTAGCTAAGATTCGCCTTAAAGGAAAACTACTTCAATGCTAATACGATCACTGAACTTTTAGATCGCTAGATAGCTGATCCGAGTCTCTGCAATAAATGTGTCATATACAGTAGCTGCATTACATTCTGAACACTGAGTCCAGAGTTTGTACAGAGGTCTCCAACATGTTTCAGCATTGGGTTTCTCATTAATACGATGTTGAACTTTGATAGAAAATGGTGAGCGAGAAAAGATACTCTTGCTCTCTGTCTTTTTATTTTAGGAACTTCTGTAACAGTAAAATTCGAGCCGTTATTCCTTATGTTTGAGATTAGCTATAGTATCTCACACAAGTGAGTACACCCCTCACATTTTTGTTTGCTCTCCCCTCAAAATAACTCAACACACAGCCATTAATGTCTAAACCATTGGCAACAAAGGTGAGTACACCCCTAAGTGAAAATGTCCAAATTGGGAGTCCACTGGAGTCCTCTTCCACTCCTCCATGATGACATCACGGAGCTGTTGGATGTTAGAGACATTGGGCTCCTCCACCTTCCATTTGAGGATGCCCCACAGATGCTCAATAGGGTTTCACTTTCATCCTCTGCTTTGTAAGCAAGGCAGGGTCGTCTTGGAGGTGTTTTTGGGGTCGTTATCATGCTGGAATACTGCCCTGTGGCCCAGTCTCCAAAGGGAAGGGATCATGTTCTGCTTCAGTATGTCACAGTGCATGGTGGCATTCATGGTCCCCTCAATGAACTGTAGCTCCACAGTGCCGTCTGCACTCATGCAGCCCCAGACCAATACACTAACACCACCATGCTTGACTGTAAACAAGACACACTTGTCTTTGTACTCCTCACCTGGTTACCGCCACACACACTTGACACCATCTGAACCAAATAAGTTTATCTTAAACTCATCAGACCACAGGACATGGTTCCTCAGAGAGTTCTTTAGTGTTGTCACATGAAAAGATATTCCATCCAAGTTGGCAATTTCACTTATGCGAAAAATTGGAATATCTCATAAAACATTTGCAAATAAAGTTCAAGAGAACAAAATCATCACTTCCAGGGAAACTGGCACATCTCACTGAGCCAATTATCCAATAACATGAAATTTTTGAGGCAAAATCACATAACTTTTTGATGCACCAAGGAATTTATTCGGTAAATGTGTTTCCATCGTAGATTTTGTCTTCTCATCGAGTAAAAAAAAGATCCACCTCAATTGAGTGCATACGTTTTTATTCACATCTGGTGTTTCCATCCAGCATTTTTTTTTTAAACAATACTTGGATGGAAACAGCTATTGTTGATGTATTTTGAGCATAAGTCTGAGCATAAACATATTTAATATGTTTAAGGGTCTAGTTTTAGTTAAATTCCTATATAAAATTCCTCAAAAAAAGATTGCATATTTTCTGAGCTTCATCATGAAATCTATTTCTTTTTTTTCTTATTTTGTTTTTATATTCAAATGTTTATTCAGCTTTTGGGAGAAAATCTCAACTTCAAAGACTTTTAGCTTGCCATCACCCTCAAAGCCCTGTCTGGATTATATTATGCATATACTTCAAGATGTTCACAGTCGTTGAAAGTCAGAAATTCACTTTTAAAAGCACTTAAGTTTGCAAAAATTATTATATATATATATTTTTTTTACATTTTATTTGGATTTGTCAAATGCTTTCTTGTGCTTAATTTCTTTGTTATATCTTTACAAAGGATGCATGAAGGCCATCTGTTTTCTCCATGTCTCTTGAGTCAGTTTAATTAATACGTTTCAGGTATATTTAAATTTTAAGGCCAGATTTTTCACTTTGTTTTTTAATAAGACTTTATATTCGTCAATAATAATATCTGAATAATAAGCGTCCTTTACATATATTTTTGATCAATTATCTAAGAAAAATAACTATTGACTGTACACACATTCACCATTTTCACTATATAAACAGTAATTCATGATAAAAAAAAGTACACCCCAGTTCCATAATGTCAGCATCCTCTAAGCTGGAACATCGCCACTCTACACGCTGCTTCTATAGAAAACGAGAGCTAATTCTGAAGCTGGGATGTGCAGCAGATGGTGGCTCGAAGCGCATGAGTGGGAGATTTTCAATGGGCTCTTTTTAGCATCGTTGTCCACATGTGCCTCACAGATGTGCAGTGAATATGAAGTCTGCTGTTCAGAAATTTCGTTCCCTCTGCTGCTTCTGCTCCTTGATGGTACTGATGAAATACTGTGGGTTTTGGTAGAGCTGAGAGATTTGAACAGAGTATCAGTAGGAGGTAAAGCTAGAGAAGTGAGAGCTGAATACAGACTGAGACAGAAAGACTAGAGAGAGAGAGAGATAGACAGAAAGAAAGAATGGGAGAGAGAGAGAGAGAGAGAGAGAGAGAGAGAGAGAGAGAGAGAGAGAGATCATGACATACAGTACACATTTGGATATTTATATTGAAATGTGCAGTATACTGTATGACTGTGTATATAACAGATGAGTTTTTCATTTGATCAGTTCCAAAGTGATATTTTACCAACATGGGTTAGGGTTGATTAATATGTTTTAGGGATACAGCAGGAATTTATTTATTTATTATATTTTTTTTTTTAAATCTGAGGTTATTATAATATATTACTGCTGCTTGTGTATCTCACTATGATTACAAAGTTCTTACACTTTTGGTTAGTGTGCATGGAACTTTTTATTTGTCAGTAGATTAGGCGATTTCCCAACGACCAAACACTGATCACCATTGTTTATCAAAGGCCAATTACTGATCAGCATTGTTTACCAAAGGCCAATCACTGATCACCACTGTATACCAATGACCAATCATTGATCACCATTATCTACCAATGACCAATCACTGATCACCATTGTTTACCAAAGACCAATTACTGATCATCTTTCTATTCCAACAATCAATCACTGATCACCATTGTTTACCAAAGACCAATCACTGATCACCTTTCTATACCAACGACCAATCACTGATCACCATTGTCTACCAACAACCAATCACTGATCACCATTGTTAACCAAAGGCCAATCACTGATCACCATTGTTTACCAAAGACACAATCACTGATCACCACTGTTTACCAATATCCAATCACTGATCACCATTGTTAACCAAAGGCCAATCACTGATCACCATTGTTTACCATTGTTAACCAAAGGCCAATCACTGATCACCACTGTTTACCAAAGACCAATCACTGATCACCACTGTATACCAATGACCAATCATTGATCACCATTGTCTACCAAAGACCAATCACTGATCACCATTGTTTACCAAAGACCAATTACTGATCATCTTTTTATACCAACAATCAATCACTGATCACCATTGTTTACCAAAGACCAATCACTGATCACCTTTCTATACCAACGACCAATCACTGATCACCATTGTCTACCAATGACCAATCACTGATCACCATTGTTTACCATTGTTAACCAAAGGCCAATCACTGATCACCATTGTCTACCAATGACCAATCACTGATCACCATTGTCTACCAAAGACCAATCACTGATCACCATTGTTTACCAAAGAGCAATCACTGATCACCATTGTCTACCAATGACCAATCACTGATCACCATTGTTTACCAAAGGCCAATTACTGATCACCATTGTTTACCAAAGGCCAATCACTGATCACCATTGTTTACCAAAGGCCAATCACTGATCACCATTGTTAACCAAAGGCCAATCACTGATCACCACTGTATACCAAAGTCCAATCACTGATCACCATTGTTTACCAAAGACCAATCACTGATCACCTTTCTATACCAAAGACCAATCACTGATCACCATTGTTTACCAACGACCAATCACTGATCACCATTGTTTACCAAAGACCAATCACTGATCACCACTATATACCAATGACCAATCACTGATCACCATTGTCTACCAAAGACCAGTCACTGATCACCATTGTTTCTAAATCTTTGTCCGTATTGTCTATATTTACAAGTACAGTAATAAGCCTGAATCATCCCATCTGTAACTGTCTTTGTCTCTGTTTCTGCTGATTTTGTCTTTGTAGTAGATAAAGCATGATAGAAAAATATTGTGTAAATACGTAAATAGTTTGTTTGTGATGCCATGGCCAAAGACCTTTCTATAATAAATAACTTAATATATATTATTTTCTATTCTGGTAAAGCACTAATATTTTATTTTGTTCTCTTCTATTCTATTTTATTATTATTATTATTATTATTATTATTATTATTATTATTATTATTATTATTATTATTATTAATAATAATAATAATAATAAACTTTATTTTATAGAGCTAATACAAGTTAAATACAAGTTAATAAGAACTAAAACAACGACATTAATAATAAAAATAAATAATACTAATAATTAATAATAAAAACAAGTATAAAACAATTATAAAAAAAGACATCAGCAGTCGAATGCAAGTTTATTCTATTTTAAACCACTCCATTCTGTTCTTTTCTAATATTACTTTATTCTGATAACACTATTGTATTCTATACTACTCCATTCATTCAATTCTTTTCTGTCCCATTCTAATCTACTACAGTCTATTCAATTCTAATGTATTCTATTGTATTCTGACAAAAGTATTCTATTCTATTGTGATAAAACGTTTCTACTTTTATTTTCTGATGACAGGGATTTATTAAACATGGCACTCAAAACAGAGAAGGAATTCAGAAACTGAGTCAAGTTGCAGGTAATGTTCAGGAGATCAACAAACAACATAGACCGAGCAAGTCGAGAAAACCAGAAACAAGATCAAGAAACAGAATAGCAGTCACTAAATAAAGGCTTGGTAATGACTGGAACAAAAGGAACACGGAGTGTATACTTGAAGTGAAGGTGCTTTGAGGAAATACTGAAATACTGTGTGTGATAGTAAGTCCATGTGAGTGTAAACAGTAGTCTGGAGAATGCGAATGTGAGAGTGTCCGTGATTGCTGTGAGTTCTTGTCCACACTGTATTGTTATGACATTCTTCTAGTTTGTTCTATTTTATTCTCTTCTGTCTTTACAATAATTCTATTCTAAGCAACCCCATTCTCCATATTCTAAACTATTCTATTCTGATGAAATTAATTCATTCTATTTTAATTCGTTTCAGAAAGTCTTCTTTCTTCATGTGGTACTTTTTGATATGCAGAAGATCATGACGATTCAGTGAATAAGCCTCCGGTGACTTCTAACTTTTAGAGCATGTCCCATATCGCTCCTGCTTCCTGCACCCAGGCAAACATATAATGAAAAAATGGAGATTCTATCTCACATATTTTACATGCAGTGTGAGGACAGAACACCAGATCATCACATGGGCGCAATTGCAGTTCACTACATCATCATATCCTGATTATTTTCCTTTGGTCTGGATTTAAACGCATTTAACTAGCAAACTAGTTCACCATACATTATTATAATACATCACATATCACTTTTTAGCCTGGGTAAACAGATTAGTGAGCAACCAAATCATGGCTCTAGGCAGCTAACTGTAGCATTAAAAAAAAATAGAAAAATAGAAAAATACAGAACTTGACTGTTCTGTGAACCACACATTTCTTATATAAAAATAAATAAATGCTGACAATGTTTTTTCTGTACCTCGGTGCATTGATCCCTTCCAGGCCATGATTACATCCATCTATAAGCATGCCACTTCTTTTCATCTGCGTTTCTGTGTTCATTGATTTCTAGGCTGGACCTGCTCATATAGAAGCATCATCAGATTCTGGCATTGCTGCTTAATTGTGGTGGTTTGCAAAGCCAATGTAGCACTCATACCCACATTCCTGCTGTGTGTTTCCAGGAAATGTGGCAAACTGTTAGAACAGTGCTCTCCAGCAGCGTGACAGATCCAGACCCTTATGCATCTTTTTAATTTGTTTTCCTTTCCTGGCTGTACTGCTTCTGCATTGGCTTCTGTCAGGTGGCCACTTTGATGTCAGATGCTGTGTGTGTGTGTGTGTGTGTGTGTGTGTGTGTGTGTGTGTGTGTGTGTGTGTGTGTGTGTGAAAAACATACACTGCCTTACAATTAAGAGTTATAATTTATACCCAAGAGAATACAGCCAGATATGGAGCGAGACCTAAACAAGCTTCACTAAAACTTTTTACAAAAATTCTTTGGTGCTGTCATGGACGGTATTAAAAAAAAAATGACAGTACTACTATCCGTCTCTTGGGGAATTGTGCCTGACATTGTCATTGTGAATGTGGGATCATTCTACCGCCTCCACCGATGGTTAGGGTTATGTACTTGTATATTTCATTCAATAAAAGTTACTTTTGGAATTTTACAATACGTCCATATACACAGATATACAGTATTTACAAATGCATCGACATTCACAAATCTACAAGCGCTGGGTATTGTGACCAATCTGGTGATTCGATTCTAATTCATATGGTTTATCAATATTGATAAACTATTATCAATATTTCGTTTAAAATCTTAGTTTTGCAGACATGGAAACTTTTTAGTTTTTACTTCTTAGTTTTGCAGACATGGAAACTAACATTCAGTGCACACAAGGTAAGCACAAACTGAACACTGCACATTACTGTAAAAACAAAAAACAAAAAAATAACAACAACATTATACATGTTCAACAGTGAAAATCATTAACAACTTGAAACATGTTTAAGAAATAATTAAAAAATTCAAATCATGTTCAAAACAGGACCATAAAGCCAAATTACTTTAGCCAAATTAGCATTACTTTGGCGTCTGTTATTTTCTTATTCTTACTAGCCGTTGCTCTCCACAATCCGAAAAAAAAAAAAAAAAAAAAAGCTTGTCAGTGTGTCGTCTGGTGGTTTGTTATGTTTTGTAGAAACTTGCAAACATCTCTACCGTCACTCCCTTTGAACATGAAGTACTTCCACAAATCAGACTTTAATTCTGCCAGCGCTGGCTTCAATTGGCTACCGTGACCTTCCGCCATGATCCTCTGTCTTTTTTTGTTTTGTTTTATTTTGTGGAGAAACTCGAAAGACATCTTGAGAGGCGAAATGCAGATAATATTCACATCCTCTCAAGTAAAGCACGCATATTAAGAATCGATTTGGGGATTTCCCGACTCGATATTGTTTCCTTAAATTGAAGATCGATTAAAATCAGAGAATCGATTACCCAGTCCTAAAATCTACACAGAATCAGTTGATGGAACACACACACACACACACACACACACACACACACACACACACAACCACACACACTCACACTCACACACACACACACACACACACACACACACACACACACACACACACACACACACACACACACACACACTATACTAATAAACAGCAAATAATCAATATCAATCTCACACAATGGAAAAATGCAATAATCAATTACCGTATTTTCCGCACTATAAGGTGCACCGGATTATAAGGCACAGTCTCAATTACAGGGTCTAGTTCTGTACTTAACCAACAAAAACTTAACCAATACATAAGGCGCACCATGTTATAAGGATACGGTTGTTACGCCAACCAAAGTCGCACAACATTTTTACAGATTTTGGAACTCAGTCCACACATAAGACGCACATAAGGATTATTAGGCGCACGGCCGATTTTTGAGAAAATTGAAGGCTTTTAGGTGCGCCTTATAGTGCGGAAAATACGGTACATAATAATAATCTGAGTGAAAAAGCCTAAAATAGCACACATACGTAATAGCACACATAAAATGTAATTCAATTATTATAATTTCAAAATAGTATAGTTCACAATATTAGCATACAGGATCCTTTTTCGATATTTCGTATTTGTAAAATAAATGATAAAAAAACAGAGGAGATTTTGAGTTTCTCTCGAGACTTCATTTATAAATAAGCGACCCCAAAGCGAAGTTTGGGAACCGCTGTTCTAATGCACATATTCGGGTAATGCTTATTTTTGCTGTACCGAAAATGATCATATCGAGACATCACCGTACTTTATCATATAAAATCGTTAAAGCCCCTTATGTATAATATTTATTAGTCATTCAAAAACTTTACTATATTCATTGATTGATGATGGGTTATACCATGTGGTAACATGAATTTCATTCATACTTGTTATATGTCACACTTCACCTGCGCACCTGAATTTCATTAGCTATGTTTCCATCCAAAGGCGCACGGTGGCTTAGTGGTTAGCACGTTCGCCTCACACCTCCTGGGCCCGAGGCTCGAGTCCCGTCGGGGCCATGTATGTGCGGAGTTTGCATGTTCTCCCCGTGCTGCGGGGGTTTCCTCTGGGTATTCCGGGTTCCTCCCCCAGTCCAAAGACATGCATGGTAGGTTGATTGGTCCAAAGTGTCCATAGTGTATGAGTGAGTGTGTGTATATGATTGTGCCCTGCGATGGATTGGAACCCTGTCCAGGGTGTACCCCGCCTTGTGCACGATGCCTCCTGGGATAGGCTCCAGGTTCCCCGTGACCCTGATAAAGGAGTAAACGGTAGAGGATGGATGGATGGATGGATAGATGGATGTTTCCATCCCTGAATTTTTATGTGAATTTTGTGATGTCACATAAAATACACTGGATGGAAGCGCTGCAACAACTAATCTTGGTGCTCTCAAGTGCATTTTAAATTGGATTGTAAGAGGACAGAGAGTGCAGAGGTCAGACTGCTGACCTTGATGTACAAATCAGGACTTCTAAATGGATGTTGATGGGGATGATGAGGAAACAGAGGAAATTATTGAGATAAAACAAGATTATAGGGTCACTGGAGCATATTCTTTCCTTACTTCATTTTAATGGGTTTCCTGGTGTGTTATTTGTTATGTGAAATGAGAGCACCGATGCAAAAATATGATGTGAGAAATTCGTAGGTCTTAAAAGCTGTACAAGAACGTGATTTATTTTCCTCACATATTCATAGAGCTGCATGTTAAATGAAAAGGCTGCTCAGTGTAGTGTCGATGACTTGTCTGCCATCTTTTTATTGGTAATCTTTATCTCACACACACACACACACACACACACACACACACACGTATGCAACACACTGCATATGAGCATCACGCTTGCACACATACTTGATGGAAACACACTG